>JSYW01002103.1:0-17098 GCA_000787475.1 Lentinus polychrous
GCAACACTGTCGCAAAAAAGTCTAGGCCCTTGAAAGGGTATTTGAATTGTAACTGCTTGTAATGCAAGTTACAAGGCCGGTTGCAAGGTCTTTTGACGGCCTTACAACCGGCTTACAACCGCTTTCAACGGCCGGAATCCCATCCAAGAGTAAAGAACTGCCATGGCTCACGCATGCGGCAGTTATTCTGTCAAACTGCACATGTACTAGGTGACTCGATACTTAGTACGTTGGTGGTACAGAAAAACTCTGTCAGGTCACTAACATTTTCCGTATTCAAAACAATACAAACATCCTTCTATAGCTCAGTTGGAAGAGCGTGAGACTGTAATCGGTTACGTAGTCATCTCAATGTCGCTGGTTCGATCCCGGCTCGAAGGAATCCTTTCTTTGGTTTACCACTTTTTGGGTGAGGGAAGCACTATTTCGAGCTAACCAAAAAATGATAGATAGTGTTGGCACCGAGACGGATTGAGGACTGTCTTCTGCGCCACCCATTCTGAGTCATTTTCAGACCTTCCAGAACAGTTTCGAGACACATCAAAAAATGACAACATCACGCCATCACATGGCACATGCGTGCAGGCTGAAACGTGCTTTGTGTGCGTATACTGAACGCCGCCTCGCTCGTTTACCTCGTTCGTCGCGAGATGCATGAATAACGGGTAGAGTCACTTAGGTATGTGTTCTATCCTTCATGTGGGATCACACACATGCAGCACACTGGAGTGCAATACTGCATGTGTGGTAGATAGCGAGGGAATAGACCTTCAAATAAACTCACTGCCAATCTTGCCCAGTATCTACAGCCGCGGCCTGTATCCCCGCCTCTCCTGTTTGCATCATGTATCCATCCATTGCTACACCTGCGGACATAGCCTACGCAATAAATCCAAAGATTTCCACCATTTTCTATGCTTGAAAGGTATCAATTCTGTCATTTGTGCGCCCTCAGGCCCTGGCAAGACATCTCTCAACTCAAGTTATAACAACGCTTCATCTCGAATGCCCCTCCTCATCTTCATCAATTTCTTCAAGCGAAGACAAACGCGACCTCCCTGCTCAGTGCTCACCCATTCACCCTTTCAGACCTTGACCTATTCAGCTCCCAGCCCCCGTACTTCGGCATGCCTTTCAACGCTGCCCCGGGTCCTCAGCCTCCCTCTGGAGTTGACACACCATACGTGTACAATCCTCGCGGGCCGCTTAACGGTCGCGCTATGTACTACGCTGGTTTGCCCGGGGGCCCATCTGCTCCTCCTCAGGGTGGATCACTGCAAGACGTGTTGGAGGCGCTCGACATAAGCAAGCTCGACGCCGCGTCAAACCTGAGAATGCTCCGCCTCAACCAGCTGTCCCTGGGATTGGTCCCCCCACGATGCTACCCGCTTCGCAGTCAACACTTTCGCGTTCAGGTTCTGGTGCCAGTTCAATGGCATCGATCTCTCCACATACCATATCTATGTTGAATCTGAACCTTAATGTTGAACAACACGCCAGGCAGGCTGGCACAAAACCTAGGGCACTTGCTGAGTCCACCCAAAAAATGGTAAACCAAAGAAAGGATTCCTTCGAGCCGGGATCGAACCAGCGACATTGAGATGATTACGTAACCGATTACAGTCTCACGCTCTTCCAACTGAGCTATCGAAGGATATTTGTATTCTATTTAATACGGAACATGTTAGTATACTCAAGTGACCTGACAGAGTCTTTCTGTACCACCAACGTACTAAGTATCGAGTCACCTAGTACATGTGCAGTTTGACAAAATAACTGCCGCATGCGTGAGCCATGCACCCTGTGTAACCACTGAAGTTGCCCGAGAAGACGCCCCGTGGTTACAAGCCTATCCCGGACCTGACGGAGTTGCCAGTGGTGGCCCGGAGATATCAGAACGAGCGATGGTAACACATATATACACCTGAACGTCCTTGAATTCCTCGGTCACATAAGTATACAGTTGCGTACCGACCGCCTCCCGTTCGAGTCAGGGTACGAATCTCATCAAAGTTGAATAATGAGTGAGCTACAGTGTGATTAGTAACGGTAGTGGAGATAGCATTGTCCCGGTTGAATGGTCCATGGGTGAGCGAACGAGAGGAAGAGGGGTATGTGGAGCAGGTATAGAGAGATTCAGATAAAGGAGTGTTTGTAATATTATAGAAGATGCCCAGCTGCTTGCAAAGCAAATGTTGCGTGGAGAATCGAGAGATCTGTCAAGAAAACCGGCAATGAAGGAGCAGTGAGCAGGCATGCGAGGAGAACACTCACTGTACGAAAGGGAGACGAGAACTCGAATTATGATGGGGTGCGTGGTTATTGTGTCACGGCAGCCATCGTTTGGCAAGGCGAGATGGAGGGTAAACAGTGGTGATCGTAGCAAGGAGTAATCATCCTATACGTTCCGGGGTTAGAAGGTGTCATAGTATAGCTGATGGGAATATACGCGCACATTGAGATGCGAGTCTAAGCTCAAGAGATAACACAGTGGTATTGGCCTCTCTGGCAACTATCTGAATCGACAAGGACCTCGGTAGATTCCTCTGCAGGGAGAATGTATGCGACTTCGTCAAAGGAGTCCATTTCAAGGTAGAATGGCTATTGGAATCAGATGCAATGAGTAGTGGTGGATGCGAAGATATGTCAAGGTTCAACCGAGACTGGTGGCAAGAGGTGCGAAGGAGTGGAGGAAAGCAATGACCTTTGCTCGTACTTATACCCGGAGCCCCAATGGTCACCTTCAATTCGAAATAAGGGACACAATAGGATTGCACGCTTTGTGCAGGTTGCTGCGTTACAACGAAGGCAAGAGAGCGGACCTTGCTACGTCAAAGTAGATGAGTCACTTCCAGGTTTACTTTCTGACTTTACGCAGCCGATGAAGTTAATCGCTAGAGGCCTATTGTGTTCGCATCGCCGTCAGCGTAACTCGGACGGTTCGGAGGGGATGATTGTCGTCTGCATGCAAGATCCGAGATTGCTCGTTGTGACGGTAACTTTTGCTGCAGTCGTCTGTTCTCCAAGGAAGGGCGTCGTGACAGGTGAACTTCAGAGTAGAACAAGCATAAGCTCGTCCGAGTCCACCTTCGCCTAGGTGATGGTTTCTGCGGGAATCAGTGCAATAACATGCAGTCCACGACGTACGCTGCAAATTCGTCCGAAGGCCAGAGCACTCTGGTTCCGCGAGACAATAGAAACATCGATCCGATTGCCAATGGCTTCCATGGGTGTCGCTGCGATACCACTGCTTCGGTGCTCACACCAATTGTACTGGAAGCGAATGAGATGGGCAGAGCAGCCTGGGACATGCGGCTGCCAGAGTCCTAATTGTCTGCGTTGCAGTCCACAAGTCCTTGCGTGAGGCGAGGACCGACTCAAGGCACTTTGTATGGCAACGCCTTCTGATTCTAACACGTGTAAACAACAATTAGAAATACGGCACGTGGCGTGTCACCCTCGTCCGTTCCCTGCTCCCTGCTCAGTGCTGCTCAGACATTGGTGCAACTTTGCGATGCAGTCATAAACCGTCGAATCCAATGGTCACAGGATGAATTCAAAATGCGAAACGATTCTACATCAAACGAAATCCATGATGTGTAACCTCCCAATGCGCGCGCAATCCTACAACTTCCACGACGGATCCGTCCATCATGCTCTTCAAATCATTATGCCGGATACAAAAACAAAGAGGAGAAGAAACGTGAATGAATACTGTACAATGCCAGCAAGAGAAGTGTGATAAGTTACGTGGTGAAACAAGGAGGGTGTTGTGAAGTCTGCAACAGCAGATTCGGGAGCAGGCATTCGGGGAAAACGAAGAAGTGCCGAAATGCCGCTATGCGTGTATTAAGACAAGTGTTACACTCGTCAATCGGATGTTTCTGTTAGGCAAGTTGTCAGAGGGTGGGTATCACAGGTGGAAAGAGGAAAACGTACGAGGCCAAAGCCTATGCAAAAAATCGGTTAAGGTGGAGATTTAGGCGATGATACACCTGTTCTGGCCACCACTGCTGCTCTCAGCTTCTACGGGAACCTCGGGCTCCTCAGTAGGAATGATAGAGGCGATGTTGAAGAAGGAGTCCATTTCTGTCAAGGGAGGATGTGATAAAGCAGCGAGCTCGAAGAAGAGTTGCGAAGGGCTGCTGGAAATGAGACTTGGAAGACACTTCTGAGGAGCAAAAAGGACGGTGGAGCCTTCTCCTTTTATATAATGGAGAAAGTCGATGGATCTGCCTTGTGTAATTCCGTTGTTATTGTCGGGAGAGCAGGATGGAACGCGATAGTTCCTGAGTAGCGGAACACCTTTTGCCTCACAATAACGGGGGAGAAATGAGTGGCGTCCCAGGTACCGATCTCGTATGACATCTCAGCGCGAGCAAAGGCATGCTATCCGCATAGATTCTGAAATCGGCGTGCGTCCTTTTTGTTATGAAATTATCGTTGTGGCACAGATGGAAACGTGGTGCTCGGCGATGACTTGATGTTCGGCGTCTGGGCAAGGGAAGGTGGTTACACTTTGAGTCAGGCCATACACCAGATGCATCTTCCGAAGCGTCATTCGCATAATTATTCTAGGTTGTACGCTGAGAAAGGCTGAGAAGTAGTCAGATGCGACCTCACATTTCGGGTGCAAAGATACTCGCCTTCCTATTTTGGCTTATTGTCATCTTCGTTATCGCTGCACGTGCTTTAGGACGATAGATTTGCTCTACCCGAGAACCTGCCGGATGAGATCCACAAACAATAGAACTAGGTACGAGACATCGACGAGACATGCGGGTGATGAGCATTGACAATAAGGATATTGACACGGTGCAGATTTGCCCGCCGGACGTATGTCCGAACAGTGCTTATTGTCTTCGCTCGAAGTAAGAATAGCCATCAATTCCCGTGCGTTCTAGGGGTTGAGATTCTATTGCGTAGTGCAACAATGTGCAACAGTCCTCAAGGGGATCTCTGCTAGAAGGATAAGTATACGTGAGGCCTTACGAATGGAGCTCCAACAAGAAAGAACCTGAGGCGACAGTGCAGTCTCTGTGTACGCTCCGTTCCGGGGGTCCGTTATAACCGAAACATCCGCTGCTTCTCCACATTCAGAGCTGATTCTGATGAGAATCACGAACCAATCGGCATTTAAACCTATGAAGCTGATGTCTATAGCGTCTTGAGATTTGTCAGAGTACGACGCACCTTGATGAATGACATCGCCAGGAAGTGCTTGGGTGTATCGCAAGTTCTGCGAAGTTTCCGCCGTCCGGTACCGACGCGACGGCTGTATGCACGCAGTTGAACGCATAGACATTCCACTCCATTACTGCAAAACACCTTGTCTTCAAATACACGTTCTGGCTACATTGAATGTGCGTCATGACACAATACAACATCGCGGAGGAAATGCGAATACATGTTCCCTTTTGGTTTTATAACATACGCACTGTGCAATGGCTCACGGTGAGTTCATATCTTATTTGCGGGTAGGAATGATCAGGACTTACAAGCCGAAGCGCAGGTTTCGTCTAATCAACTTTCGACGCAACCGTCAGTCCCTGCAGACAAAGGAAGTCACTGCTCCCTATTGAATGCTACGACCTGCAACTATTGTGTCAAAATGAGCGATATCAATCGTTTCCACAAGCTTACGGTTATCATCTGTGACTTGTACCCTTCCCTTTAACCAACGTGAAGCCGTCCTCATCGACTTCTGGTTCGGGCTTTGGTATTTGGGATCTATCCAGGAGGGGAGGTGCCTCCTCCTCGTCCACCTCGTCTTCATCACCGCTCTCATCCTCCCAATCACTGTCGTTGGTGACGCCTTCTTCAACCTGAATCTTGCTCCCCTTCAGTTTGTCGGCCTTCTCCTCGAGCTCCTTCACATGAGATTCTGCACTTTCCACGCCATGTTGGATCAAGTTCCACAACTTGATAATATCATCCGCTACTCCCTCCGCGCTTCCGTCCTCCAAGTTGGTTTCGAACTCATCCTCCATCACCTGCAACAACATCTCCTCTACATATTCTGCGTCGGGTGGAGGATTTGTTTGTTCTTCGAATGCGTCTACGATTACGGAGGCAAGCCATGTACGTTTTTGCGCGGAAGCAGGACCTCCCCATGATTGTTCCACTGCAATCCGCAGAGCAGGCCATGTAGCAAGCCGTGCTATAACCCCTCTGGCAAGTAATACGAGATCAGGAGACGGCGAAGCATCGTTGGAAGTTGATGTTGATACAGAGGAGGACATTCCGTGGATAGTGGTAAGTGAAGAAGAGAAGATCGTGGTTGGTACCAATCTTGCAGGTAACTGATAAGATTAGATGCCAGACATGATGATGCCGCGATCTCCGATATCGTTAGGTCAAGCAAGGTCAAACAAAGGTCAAACAGGGTCAAACAAAATCCATATGTTTCTTGTTTCTCTTCCTGTTCAGATACTATCATCATCACCCAGCGTAAGTCGAAAGCGTAACATGACATAGCATACCACTTGATTGAAGAAGTGTTCCTATTTATATGTCTCAAAGAGGTATGACCGTACTACCGGTCGTCATACTGATGATTTCCTCAACTTGTAGAACCCATCTCGAGAGACCCTCTTTTGACCCTTGTTATGATAACTCACACTCACAAGCTCAGAACCTCAGATTGTGCCCCGGATCTCATGATAGACCGCCTCATATTGGCCGGGATTAGCCGTTCCATCTTCATAGCTTTATGCCAATGGAGTGAATGTAGTGGCAAGTTTGACATCTTCCACGTTCCTATCGGTTATTTCCTGACGCATCAGTTATCACCGTTGATATAAGTCCCAACGACTCCCTACAGGCAGGCTTACTGCGAGCTCCCTATCTCGCTTCTCACTGTAAGCGAGTCTTTCCTCTTCGTCTTGACTTGCTGATTCAAGCACCAAACGGATCACTCGAAACTGCCGGACAAGAAGCGAACAATGCAGCAACATATCACCGTCGCTTGCTTTCTGTGCATTCTCGTCAATTTAACCGTGCTACGCATTGCTGAATATCGATCCGCCGTCAAGCCCGAGCTCCTGAACCTCCGACGTCCTACACAATTTGTAGGATTAGGCCGTGTTAATCGTACATTCCCGCCACCCGACGACGTCATTGTTAACTTCCCTTTCATTATCGGAATCGTGGATGAAAGCCGTTCTTCGGAAGTCATTCCAAATTTGCTCCTCGGACCCAACGTCCATGTCCAAACAAACCTCCTTGAATCACGCAAGATCCAGGTCACCAAATCGGTGAGCAGGCAACTTCTTGCACTTGCCACAGACCGGCACCTGACTCCGACGTGCTCGCCACAGATCTCGACCATCCTCCAGTTCCGAGTACTCGATTGGGGCATGGAGTCTTGTGAACTGACTCTACGTCTGCCCCAAGGTGAAGCAACTCACGGAAAGCCACCCAAGTCGTTGTCACACTCCGTAGTTAATCGGCAGGTCGAAATCCACCGCCTGATGTTCGACGCTGTGATCGATGCGTCTAGGCTCTCCCACGATGCCCTGAACGTTCGGAGAGAAAACCTTGACAGAGTTAGCTTTGACGAGGAAAGGAATTGGTCGTATCACTTCCCGTGCGAGACGGATTCATTGCATACCTTCGCACTCGTCGCCTGCGGCGATTCTGTGGACGTGCACTGGTGGCAAAATCGACAGACCCTAGAACCAGGTAGGTTTTCATGGTTTCCGTACAATATTAACTGTTCTCATTCGACCTTTCATAGCCGTCTTCATCTTGCAGCACAAAACACAATAAGCTTGTGATGCGGCTTCTATGTATGGTAGTCGGGTTGCTTCTTCTACCGCTTTGCGGTGCCCTTCTCAATTCGTTTCCGCATTTGTACGCCGATAAGTCGGGATTCTGGAACAACTGTGCTTAACGTTTGTCTACAGCTACAACGCCATACGCTCCAGCCATGCTGCAGATCTTGCACGTTGGATCTGTCAATCAGACAGATCAGTTAGTATCGCCTGCAATTGCATGGAAATTGGCCGAGCCGTTCCCCTCCGCTCGCGCATTATATAGGCTGATATGCCGTGCATCTCGCACTCCGTTGTTCCTTCTGCCTCAGTCCCACCTCGTGCCTGGTCACATTCAAGATGTATTACGGAGAGCGTGCGGCGTTCTTGTCACCACCTGCATTTGAGAATCAGTCAGGTCGGTCTTCCGAGCTGAATCCTGGCTATGAGCGGACTAACGAAGCATGCTAGTAGCGCGAAGACGGGAGTCTCGCACGACAAACTGTGCAGTCGTCATCTTGTGCCTTGTCTGCACAGGCCTGAACTTATGGGCATACGCATCCGCTTACAAGCCGAAAATCACACACTATCAGGATCTTTCCTTTCTCAGACGTCCTAACCAATTCGCCAGTCTTGAGCGAGTCGACTCTCCACCTACACATTCCCCGAGCATCTTGCTATATCCCAATACTCTCGCGCTGGTCAATCAGGAAGAACCGTATCGCATCTACAACGATGATGCAGCTCGCATCATGGCTCAGCACAGCCTAACTCCTCCAGAGGATAGACAGTTCAAAGTAACAAAACAAGTACGTGTCTAATATGCTCTAGTTCGTTTGATTCGTGCTCTAAATCTTCTCTAGTTCTCCTCTATAGTGGAATTCCGTTCGATTGACTACAAGATGGAGCGCTGTGAGCTCGTACTTGATCCCTCTCAAACGGCGAGCCATGCCCACAGTAACTTCAAAGCCTATCTTGGTCCTGGGGAGAACGTCGTCGAGGTCTGGCGTCTCTCTACTAGCTACTCCATGGACAGCCGCAAGCTATCTTGGCATGCCCGTCCTTCTCGGAAGGAGAAAATAGCGACCATTCACATCCATTATGGTGCGAGGTGGTCGCACAACTTTACTTGTCCCATGGACACGCTCCACTCCTTTGAGTTCAGTGCTACAAATAGCGACACTTTCGTCCAGTGGACTCAAGATCATAGAATGCCAGTCCCAGGTTGGTTGAGTTTCGCCCTCGTCGTTCCTATACTTACTTGCATCCAGGGGTTGTCATGTACCAGCACTCATCGCTAGTCAACCAAGAATAATGTGTCGCCGTGGCAAATGGTTTATTGCGTTAGCTTAGTACTTAGCTATGGGCTGTTAGGGATTGATTCGTCGCGTGCCTGATCCGTCTTGCCAGAACCAAGCGGTTCTCTGTGATGTGCTTCCCGTGATCAACGTCAAATTCTAGCCACTATCGCGGCTGTCTAGAGTACATACGATATGCTCTCATCATAAACTCGACAGGTTATTTGACACCGGTATAGAACAAAGGCGCAGTGCTCCCATATCCGTCAAGCTATGAAACGGCTGGTCTTCGGCCAACTGGCACAACTCCGTCGTCCTGATATTCTTGGAGCCATTGCATGGCCGCAATCCTGCCACTTACTGGCATTTGGCGACGCCGCAACGTAGCGCAACGTAGCGCAACGCCCACAAGTGTACAGGTATGTCTTCAATAGAATTCCAGCGATGATCCGCAGGTTAGAATGGAAAGGTAAGTACCCCGTTGATTGCCTCTGCCTTCAACATCGTTCTATCGCGAGTTTCGAGCGCGTGTACATATACACGAGGCACAGATAAATGCCCTGGTATGAACAAGGTGATGTTAATTTACCGCAGCCTCATCCGAATTTGAAGGCGCGGTGCCATCTCTGTCTTTGCACTCGACTTGCATCCCACCACCACCGAAAGACCCACAGGTTGGTTTCATCCATCGTGTAGCCTTTAGCCACGCGCTGATTCCGCGTGTCAATTCAACCAGGACGAGCGAGTAGAGGTTCAATATAGAATGTCCGTCTTCAAATATCCTAGCCCACGAGGGATGTTAATCACGGTCGTCTCGGTATTGATTTGCTTTCTCGCTGTACCGCTGCACGCGTGGAAGTCTCTCTACACCTTCTCTATCAATCGTGAGCATACTCCTGCCTTTCGTTCCGCATGCGATGGTCAATTGACCCTCGGTTCGCACTGAATACAGATACACATGCTCGACTGACGTTCGACGTCCCCCCTCGACAACATGTCACTATGCGCATCATCCCGACCTCGTCGCACTTTGAGCTTGGCTCCCAGGCATGGAATAGAATGCTACCCTCGGGTGGACATGTTGTCTACACAAGCGATTCCGATGGGAGCGTGTCCGCAAACACCGTCGCTTTGTTCCACCAACTTGGGTGCCTGGGCATTCTACACCAAGCATATATAGACGAGGGTAGTCATCGAACGTCCACGTTGGTGCAGCACTGCATGAATTACCTGCGTCAGACGTTCCTTTGTCAGATGGACATGAGAAACGAGCCACAAGGATCAACCTTTACCAATAACGGTTTTGACACCCTGTGCTACGACTGGGAGGGGATATTTGCGGAGGCAGAGAGAAACCATGTCGTATACAGTTCTCGTTAAGGTATAGACGTACCACAACACTGTATTGACGTACCTGCACTTTCAACTGTATAGTACCTCTCTATGACCACTCGTCGCGAATCGCCTTAGTGAAACGTGGTCAGAGCTTCTCATCAACTCCTGGTCCGGTGACTATTCAGCAGAGGTTCCTTGAGTGATCCACAAGGATTCGAGGGACCTTCGCGGCACGGGAAACCAGCACACCTCGTTGCACGTACAAATGAACTGCGTATATGATACAGAACTCCACCGACAACCTCAGTCCCAATTAACCCCATTATATTCACTCCATTCCTTGAAGTTTGCGTCAATCCAGGCCGCAACGTACGTCCAATCTCGACATTGCCTCGTGGTTCCCATGCGATCTATAGTCAGATTGCGAGCCATGAAGTCTCCGGGCTCGAGGGTCGCGTCTGCATTGCAGAGGAAGATCTGTCGCATGTACATGAGACAATGGATGAAGTGGTGGCTCGGATTTCCGAGGTGATCTGGTGTGTCGAAGTCTTCGGCCATCGAATAGAGGCAATGTAAGGAATGGTAGGCGGAGGAGATGAAGCGATGGTGGAATGGGCCAAGGTGTGCGAAGCCGATCCCGAACTGATTCGTGAAGAGAGTTTCCCAGTTACCCCTGGCATCGTCATCGGAGAAGCCGAACCGTCTGGACTCCTGAAAGGTCATCTCGACTGTGGGGATTGGACCTGTAGGCATCTCCAGAGGATTATCCCTGTCCATCCAGGCTGTAAAGGCTTTCCAGTGACAGGGCGAATCGACGATACGGAGTCACTTACTATACATTTCTTCTGTCTCGCCGCGAAACGTCCTGAAGAGTGTGCCTGCAAGGATGAGCACGTTTGCGATGAACGCGGTATAGAGAAAGATAGATGCCGCTGAGAATCTCATCGCGTATTGGGATGCTACGTGAGCCGAAGCTTGAAACCTGAGCGGAGAATAGGCTCGAACGCATAAGAAGGGTTTGGGACATACGGCAGCCGAAATAGCTGGCCTCATGTCACGGCCATTATAAGTTGACAGGGCGCATGAGTACCGAATTTGCGAAAAGTTGACATTTTCTCAATTTCTATGACGTCCGGTGCAGCGACACGGTTGGTTGAAATTGACCGGAAGCAGGCCATCTGAAGGGATCTAAGTCGAGGAACGTGAATCTCGATAGGCAGCTAAACTCGATACGGCCGCAAGCAATTGGAGAATAGATCGGACTAGCCGTGTACCATCTCATCGGGGTTTCTCAGCTTTCGCAGATGAATGAATATTTCCACTTGCGACCCTCGTTTAGAACCTATAGCCGGCGGCCGGACCCATCCTGTGTTGAGATGAGATTGGATCGTTGGACTGTAAGCTGCGAGATGACAGGGACGAGAATAAGCATTAGCGGCACTCACAGTGATTGGAGGAGTGAACGCAGGATTGGACACACGGAACCGAGCTTCACCTCCCTGCTCTCTTTCATGGACCACGACATGAAAGTTCATTGAACTTACCACCTCAATATTCTCACATATGTAGATGTCTCCGGGCAAGTTTGTCCGATTCAGCAATCAAAGCCGCATGCTGAGCCAGGATGAATCTCAGGCAACCGGATATGGTTGCATGGCTGGCAGTGGCCAAAGGAACTGACGGATATGAGAGATTCGTTGAGAAACAATCTATCCAAACTTGGCGAGTGGCAGAAGTCTGAGTCTTTCGAGCATATAAGGCCAGGACTTGATGCTTCAAGTATCGTGGAATAGTCCGCACCTCGGCAGTTCATCAGCAGTCAGACCATCTGGATCCACGAAATGCTCACCTCTTTGTTATTCATCATCTTCTTGATCCTACACGTGGCGTTGGCCCAGCCATTGGTTACCCGCATGGCGAGGCAGGACGGAGTTGCACATCTGGGTGAGTATCAGTCTTCATCGTGAAAGTATCGCATCATGCTCAACCATGGGGCGTTAGATGCTCCAACGTCAACCACAACCGTTGACAGTTATACGCATGACGCCGATTCGCCACATCCGCATCTGAGTGAGTCAACACCGGTTAGAGTGTTCCTTCGACTGACATTCTTTAGCTGCAGAAGATTTGTTTTGGGAGGCCAGTACCAACGTAGTGATCGGGTCCACCAAACGCCATGGTATGTGTGTGGTGTTCGGCCTGGGGTGATCCAACTCACCATTAGCTCCTGTTAGTCGAAGACGAGTCTGGTATCAAGAGAAAAGCGAGCGCGGTATCTAGCACTATCAAGAAATTCAGTGAGTAGTTTGGCTGCCGTACTCGGAGATGACGTCCAATCAATCCGTGCAGCCGCAGAAGATTTAGTGAACGAAGCGCAAGGTAGCGTCGTCATCGCCGCTGGGAGGTGATTAGGTGCGTTTTCATGCACATTCAATAAGAGTCAGTACGCTGACGAGAAGGAGCTAGTCCCCAAGAACAGACCAGGAACAATTCTAGACATCGGATGCCAACATACGTTAACAGCCAACTAATCGCAGCATAACTTCTTGACTTAGCTCATGCTTGAACTGTATTCGTATTGCCCATCACATCTGTAACGATACAATTGCTCGTGGCTTACCGTATGTACATTGACAATCGCACCACGCGCATGTCCCGTCAAAGGGGACAGAGTTTCTGGAAATAAATCACGAATACCTTAATTCATCGAAGAGGGACACGCCCTTGAGGTCGAGGATGGTGCAGGAGGTTTCGACGGGGTGACCGACTGCCTTGGAACACGCGGGCAATCGCTGGGTAAGGAATTTTGCGTGGTCGGCACAGCTTGCTTCGTCCATGTGCAAGGTTTCTGACACTGGCAGACAGGAACGAACTGATGTCGAACCATAGCAATACAGACGAAATATCGTACAAACCCGCGTTGTGCCTAAGTCACGGGAAATCGACACTACATCGCGCCAACCTTCTGTGAATCAACTTCCATCCTTCTCTTTTGCGTTCGATTCTTCTGCTTCGCGTTCTCTCAGTTCTCTACGACGCTTCACGTCCCAGTTGTAGACCCGTGCGGTGTTCACCTCCATGACGGTAATCTGCTCTCGCAGGAACTCGAGGTCTTCAATCACAGCTGTGAGACTGCTCTCCGCGCCTTCCAGCTTCGATCTGAGGAGTGCGATGGCCGCTGGAAGTTTATATGAGAGCATCACGTTCGCCTAGAGACCGATTGTAAGGAGTGCATAAGAATATTGAATACGGAGACTTACTCCAAGCCAGAGATGTACCGTATCTGTATCCTCCAGCTCAGCCTCGGCGTAGAGTGTGTCATTAAGTTCGAATGTTGTCCTGATAGGACCTGTATCTGCAGATTCCGACTCGAGATCATCTTCGAGATCGTCATCAGCGTTACTTTTGCTCTTTCTTTCCTTTGCAACTTCGTCAACTTTGCGGGCAGCTAACGTCTATCGGGGGAACGTACGCGTCGTTCCTGCAGAAACTCTACCATAGTAAGAGACTTCTTGATGTCCGGAATCTTAGCCTCTAGCGAGCGGCGACGTATTGTGAGGTTGCTATCCATGTAGCGATATTTACTATCACAATGAGAGTTGACTTCAGGATCACGGTCGTGCTGCACGCAGGAGGTACGAACGCGAGAGCAGTCTGCAGGTCCTTTAACGCAGTTTCGACATTGGGATCTGGACCAAGAAACTCTTCCACATTGGCCTAATGGAAACATTCACTCTTCAGACAACCATGGACAACAAACGAGGACTTACAATAAATGGTGCTCTGGGAATGCCCCGAACATTTTTCTCTTTCGTGTCCAACTGCACGGAAGACATTGAGACAAATAACCGAAGTAAGCAGCGATTTCGTCTCGAGTTTCAGGAGAGAATCTGACGCGTAGGCGCTCGTAAAGCATGAGCGTCTGGCATCTTCGGAGTTTATCTTCGGAGTTTAGGACGGAAGGGTATAACTGAAGCGCCAATGCAGGTTTTTCTTCTTCACTTCTTTCGCTCTTTGCGACTTCCCCCAAGCCTCTACGATACAACCAGCAGCTCTCATCAAAGCAAAATGTCTCGATTGTTAGTCAAAAACCTCCCCGTGTATCTCACCCAATCTCGACTTCGTGAGCATTTCGAATGTAAGGACGGACCTGGTGGAACGCTTACCGATGTCAAGGTCGTCTTGAAGCCCGACGGAACCTCTCGTAGGTTTGGCTTTGTAGGTTACAAGACAGATGCCGAGGCAGAGAAGGCGAGGAAGTGGTTTGATAGGACCTTCATCGATTCCTCGAGGATTAGCGTGACGGTCGTCGACGTAAGTGTCCCTTTCTCCAAATTGTCGAGGATTTACGCGCTCAAGACTTTTCTCATAGGGTGCGAAGGATGCTCCTTCACCGCGGCCTAATAAGCGACCTCGACTTGGGCCGTCCCCCACGGATGAATCGGTGAAGAAGGGGACCGGTAAGAACACCAAGTCATCTGCTCCCTCAAGAAATGGTCCCAAGGATGACCAACTTGAGGAATTCATGCAAGTCATGCAACCTCGCTCGAAGAAGGGCCCATCGTGGGCGAACGACGAGCCTCAAGCGTCGACAGCTGCGGCGTCTGGTAAGAGCAAGCTCAAAGGAAAGGCCCAGGACAAGATCCCTGAAGAGCAACCAGACGGCGGCGACGAGGAACCGGCGCCAGTGTCTGATATGGACTGGCTCAAACGCCATACAAAGCCGTCCCTCGACGACGAGAAGGCGTTTGAGCAATCAGACTCGGAGTCAGACGAGCCCCCTCCAAAGGCTCAAAGCGAGGTATGTTCTCCTTGATCACTTGTGAGCCCATCGCGCACTGTGCTAAGTGTCGTTCTATAGGAGGAGAAAAGTCCGGAAGACAGCGTGAAAGCAACCATACTCGAGACGTCTCGGCTTTTCCTACGAAACCTTGCGTTTGCGTGCACGGACGACGAATTACTCGAACTCTTCAAACCTTTCGGCGAAGTGTCGCAGGTTAGTGTCCCCTCCTCGAACGACGCGAGGTGCGCGTTTGTCAAGATGACAAACTCAAATAGGGACATCAGACTCACTTCGGTGAGGGTGCTGATTTATTTGGGAAATCGATAGTAGAATCTTTTCTGAACTTCACGCGCACCTCCTACCTTGATTTCGATCACGTACTGACTAACTACTTTCTTAAGGTTCACATCCCACTTGATTCGGCCACCAAGACTCCGAAGGGCCTTGCCTATGTCACCTTCGCAAACCCCGAGAATGCGGTCGCAGCGTATGAGGCACTCGATAAGAAGTCGTTTCAGGGACGCTTGCTTCACATTCTGCCGGCGGTGAATAGGAAAGGGAAGGTAGAGGTAGAGGAGGGTGCTGAGAAGAAAAAGTCGTTGAAGGAGGATCGGGAGGCTAAGAGGAAGGCGATGGCAGGCAAGGAGTTCAATTGGAGCATGTTGTACATGAATGTACGTACTACTTTAGTTACAATGAATAAATCGCTTTTTGACCTGGTTCAAATGTAGAGCGACGCCGTTGTATCGTCAATAGCGGATCGGATGAATATCTCGAAAGCCGACATCTTGAATCCCGAGTCTGAGAATGCGGCTGTCAAGTTGGCCCTGGCGGAAACGCACGTCATTCAGGAAACGAAGTCGTTTTTGGAAGCGAACGGCGTTGTCTTGTCTGCCTTCCAGACAGGCGGACGCATTCCTCGTGACGACAAAATCATATTGGTAAAGAACATTCCGTATGGGACAACCGCTGAGCAAATCCGTGAGCTATTTGAGCCTCACGGAGAGCTTCGGCGCGTTCTGGTCCCTCCGGCTGGGACGATGGCGATTGTCGAGTTCGTGCACGCTGATGAAGGCCGCAAGGGATTCAAGGCGGTTGCCTACCGACGTCTTGGAAACTCGATCATTTATCTCGAGAAGGGCCCTGTCGGCATGTTCGCGTCTGAAGCGGAGAAAGACAAGAAAGAACCTATTACTGCTACTGCCATCAAACCTATCACGGTCGAGGAGCCGGCCGCTGCAGACGAAAGTCAACAGGAGCCAGCTCTATCTGCCGGAACTACGCTCTTCGTCAAGAACTTGTCATTCGCTACTACCCCCGAACGGTTCACGCAGGCGTTCCGCAACCTGCCTTCGTTCGCCTTCGCTCGTATACAGACCAAACCTGACCCGAAACGTCCTGGTGCTCGTTTGAGTATGGGTTATGGTTTCGTGGGCTTCAAGGACGTCGAAGGTGCACGGAAGGCGTTGAAGAGTATGCAGGGTTATGTGCTCGACGGACACGCTTTGGCAGTTAAGCTCGCTGGGCGTGGAGCGGATGAGCCTCCTGGTGAAGACGGGAAGGTGAAGAGCAATACGACGAAGATGATTGTCAAGAACGTGCCATTCGAGGCTACCAAGAAGGATATCCGGGAGCTCTTTGGGTATGTTTATTTCGCTCTCTCTGTTCTATCGACGATGTCCTCATCTCTTCTTGTACCAGTGCTCATGGCCAACTTAAGTCGGTCCGTTTACCCAAGAGGTTCGACCACCGCTCTCGTGGATTCGCATTCCTGGAGTTCCTCACAAGGCATGAAGCGGAGAACGCCTATGCCACTCTCAGGCATACTCACTTGTTAGGGAGACATCTTGTCCTGGAGTGGGCGGATGAGGCGGAGACCGATATTGATGAGCTGCGGAAGAAAGCGGGCGTTGGATTCGGAGGAGGGA
>JSYW01002104.1:0-16215 GCA_000787475.1 Lentinus polychrous
TATTGTGTCACGAGAATCCACGCTTTTGTACCCACGTGACTAAACGCGTCGTTTTGTGCGTTAAACTCAATGACCGAGCGCTACACGCGACGGAACCCGCTTGCAACTTGACTTTGTAACCACCACTATATCATAGTCGTCCCCCCTCGTGCTGTCGAGCACCAGCATTGGCCCTGAACCGATACTATGAGAACAGAAGTATCGGTCTTCCAGCAAAGCTTACGGATTCCCTCGGCGAGCTCCCACAATGCCAGAGAGCCGATTGATGTGCGAGCTCTGCTATCCCTCATACGCCAGCACAGTGCGCAGGCGGAGGGTCGTACTGCCGGCAAGAAACGAGCGGCTTCTCCACAACTGGTTGAGCCAACCTCAAAGCGACCACGCAAAGACAGGGAAGACACGATATCGAGCGACGATGCACCGGAACGTTTTACCGTCGAGGTATATGCACATGTATTCCAACTGCAATACACGCCTACTCCGCACTTCGAGACGGACATGGGGGATGTCGACGCTAGTACAGTCAGCACGTGGCTCGACGAAGAAGCAGCATTGACTAACTTCGTGCGAGAGAAGTACGAAGAACACGGGAGCCGTTCCATCGATTTGGGTGCTGTTCAGCTGCGTCCGCTCTCTTTTCATATGGACGTTGCAGGTGAGGATGGTCATCGCCTACTAAGGATACCCGATTATGTTCCTGGGGATGTCCATCTGGACGACCACGACATCCATGATCGCAGTCTTCGTGATGTCTTCATGGCATGTCAAACATTGAACGGTGACAGGGTCGAGATGCATTCCCGCTTGCAGTTCGATGTACTCTCCCCGGATGATGCTCAAGATGTCCTCCCCTTCCGCTTACAAGTCATTGTCACCTTCTCGCTGTGTTTCCCGGGCATACTTCAGCCTCTTGTAGCAGAAGGTCGGGGCGCGGGACGTCGAGTGACTGAGCAAGACGAGCGACAACGTCGTATCATAACATATCTATTCCCGGATGAGAATCCCCTTCCTGCGCAATACCACGGCCATACCGATATCCGTCTACTTTTCTCCATCCTTCATGCTGCTCCGTCCCTTCGTTCTACAGAAGAGGAGGTCGCTATTCAACCTATCGAGTTGGTATCCACACTACTCCCATTTCAGCGCCGAAGTGTCGCCTGGCTTCTATCCCGCGAAGGCAAACGCATGACCGCTAACGGCGATCTGGTCCCCATAGAGGATGACGATTCGACGTTACCCCTCTTTTGGCACTGCTTCACTTCAGATGAGGGTCGCAAAATCTATTACAACCGCATCTTGGGTGAAGTCTCTGCGACTCGTCCTGATAACGATTCTCCCCCTGGTGGTATCCTTGCTGAAGAGCCGGGACTTGGGAAGACATTGGAGTGTATCTCGCTCATTTTGTTGAACCCTGCCATTGGTCGCAGCCCAAGTACCAAGTCTTGGGATCCCATCGCCAAGCTCGATGTGAGGGAGGTTCCCGTATGTCCCCCCAATTCATCGGCCATTATTCTTTTCTGACACCCTCCGGATGTAGACAACTTTGATAGTCACTCCCGCCTCTCTCGCTCCCCAATGGGTTGATGAGATTGCTCAACATGCACCTTCGTTGAAAGTCTTAGTGTACGACGGATGGACGAAAATCAAAATCCCAGTGACTGAAGCCGAAATTCGAGCTGCGCGCGAAGGCCATGCCAGAAAGAAGAAACGTGCACCTGCACCTAAGTCGAACAGAGCGAAACAAGGTACCAAAAGCAAAAGCGCAAGGAAGCCCAAAGCAAAGCACGTTGACGACTCCGATGTTGAAATGAGTGAACCGGAAGGGGTAGAAGATGAGGACGTTATGGATTGGTGCACGTATGTGAGCCAATTTGACGTTTGCATCACAACGTACACCGTCTTGCAGCAAGACTTGGGTGTCGCTCGACCGCCGCCTGATAGACCTCGACGGGCAAACGTGCAGTATCAGACAATAGAACGAGTGAGAAGTCCACTGATCATGTGTGAATGGTACCGGGTCATTATGGATGAGGTGCAAATGGTTGGCGGTGGTAAAACTGAGTACGTCATGTTCGATTCATCTCTGAATTCTCGATGTTATTCACTTCGGGTCATTAGGGAAATGGTTTCACTCATACCTAGGGTGTCGTCATTTGCAGTATCTGGTACACCGGCTCGGGCGCAAGTCAGTGACCTGATTCATGTGATGAGGTATGATCCAGGGCTTCAAGCTTCAAGTCTTAGACAAGACCTGACGTCTTCGCAGATTCCTGCGGGTAAACGAGGTCACTGACAATCCGAAGACCTGGCCTCGTCTCCTCAAACCGGGATATGTCAATGAATTTGTCTCGCTCTTCAATCGATACTGCATCAGGTACGCTTATCTCTTTCTCAGAGCTCTCTACTGTGACTTACCTCCTCTTGTCCAAGGACGATGAAGGCCGCCGTCAAGGATGAGCTCACAATACCCAAACAAACAAGATACCTTGTACCAATTGAACTTGGACGGGTAGAACGACACGTTGAGTCAAGTCTTCCGCCTCGCAAGAAGTCTCTCTTATTTGCATCATAGGTGTATGAACAAACATTCGAACAGGCTCTGATGGAACTCGGCTTGGATTACCGCGGTGTCGCCGTGACAGAGAACTGGCGAGTAGACACGGGTCTCCTGCGAACCTGGCTTCGAAAGTTACGAGGTATCTGTACGCACCCGCTTGTTGGTCAATTGGCAAATCAGCACGAACGGTTGCACAAACCTGGCGTGTTGAAAACCATCGGGGAGGTACTTGAAGTAAGTTTCATGACATACCTTCGAAGCGAAAGACTTCCTAACGATCATGCAGACAATGAGAGAACAGAATTGGAGGAACTTGATGGAGGATCGCCGCAACAAGGTTTATCATCTTCATCCAGACCGGATTTGCCAACTAACTCCTTTCGTATCAGATCCAATCCTATACGTATTTTGTCCAGCTTCAGCAGCACGACCAGACGGAGAAGAATCGATATCAGAAGGCCCTGGAGGTTCTCCTCATCGCCGAAAAGGAAGCTGTGAGCTTGATCGACGATATCCAGTCCGCTATAAAAGAACATGTAGTCAAGGGCAAGGTTCTCAAAGGTCAAGCAGCGGAGGCACGCGCCGCTATCAATGGAGATGCAAATGATAGCGCGACGGTGGAAACGGCAGGAGACAGCTCCAAAGGCAAAGGCAAGGCTCGGGCAGATGACGATGCTGACTCCGTTGGAGGCGAGAGTATCGACATCGAGGACAGCGACCTCCCAAAGAACGCCGCAGGGGAGGAGCATGGCGTCAAGAGACGCGCGTTGCAGCAGCGACTGAGGGAGGCACAAATCGCGCTGCACAAGGTGTACTTCCTCAAGGGCGACGTACGTCAAACAGTCATCACCTCATCGTAATAAGCGTTCTTCCTAACTTGCGCATTGCGTTTAGCTCTATCACGTTCTTGGAGGGGAATCACATGGCAAGGCTGAGGACGAAGCGTATGCAGCTGCTGAGGCACTTAGGCGAGTGCTCCTAAAGAGTGAGAACATCCGTCCACCCCATTTTCACGAACAATGCATTCACTCATGGCTTGCATGCAGGTACTGAGGAAGCAGCCAAACGCGCTATGGCGCAGCTAGCCCATGATGCGTCGGAGAAAGGCTTGAGGGAAGATGAACTATACGTGGACGTTCCTTACTTCGGAAAAGGCGGGATCAGGTCGACTCACTTGGTAAGCACTGACTTCATATCGGTTAACAAGAATATGAAACTTACTACATGAATACATGCCTATAGATGGAAGAAGCCAACGAAATGATTGAAAGACTCCTCAACAAGCAATCGACGCTTCTGTGGCAATGGCGTACTCGTTTGGTAGCTCTTCTCACTCAGCCTCTAACGGCAGAGGACTCGGACGCGGACGGACAAGAGTACAGCCGAAGTCTTGAGACCCAAGGAGAGGCGGAGACGTACCTTCAAGCTTATGCTGCGCTCCTGGCAGATCGTCGCGAAAGCTTAACCGCCGAACGGACCATTCTGGCTGCGCACGAGGCTAGGGAGAAGAAATCCAGGAAAAAGTCCTCCAGGGCGTACGCACGTCTGGATGATGATGACGAGTATGCCCAATATGAACCGCGAGAGCTCGAGCCCGAGCCTGAACAGGAGGTTTTGCTGCAGCAACTGACAGAACAGAGGAAAGCGCTCATGGATGAGTTCCCGAGCAATAGAGCTGTGCGCTCCGTCATGGTCGACCTGAATAATGTGGCTGCGCGCATTGCGAAAGATGACGATCCGGAGAAGATTATTGCAAAGGACGCGACTAGCAGGCTTCGGAAATTAATCCTAGACCAGAGTAAGCCTATGTTTCAGTTCCTACATAAGTGATCTTACAAATGCTGACGGTCCAATGGCAGGCAGGTTCATGGATAAGCTTCAAGGTGACCTCGCCTTGTTCCGCAAGGCGTTTAACGAGCGGATTTCGTGTGTATTCGTTTACAGTCTCAGTGGGTCGACCCTGATCTTCATCCTTTGGGTAGTTATTTCCGTCAGCTTCAAGAAATCTCTGACACGGTCGCGGAGGCACAGTGGGAAGGACCCCTCAGAGACGCCTTGCAGGGAGCTGTCACAGAGCGTCAGGAGCTCGAGAAGAAGATCGTCGCTGGAACTGCACGACAACGGTACCTGAATCATCTGGCTAAATCTCAAGAAGAGGGTACGACCTCGGAAGATGAAGATTGCTGTATTCTCTGCAGATGCGAGTTTACCAGAGGCTACATCACGCAATGGTACGTGTCGAATATCGGTATGGAAGCGTGATGTTCGACTCACCTCTGGTGATTATACAGCGCGCATGTATTCTGCGAGTCTTGCATGAAGGAGTGGCTCTTGCGGAAGGAAGGCAGTGCCTGCCCTGTCTGCAGAGTACCCATCAGTTCCGACCAGTTGCAACGCTTTGCTGTTTCCGACCCTAATATTCAGCAGGACCGACCTGCTACGCTCAACAAAGATGAACCCGCACCTAGGTCAAGGAGGGAGATTCGGTACAACGTCATCGATCCGGGTCTGCTCGAAAGTATAGAGTTGATGGAAACCCTCGGAAGCTATGGCAGTAAGATCCAGATGCTTGTGAGGCATTTGCTGTACATACAGGTTGCGGATCCTGGGAGCAAGACCATCGTGTTCTCCGCTTGGGCCGATTCCCTGCATAGTAAGTAGGACATTGCTAGCGGAGCATCTTGATGTGGTAACTCACTATTCATTGCAGTCATTGAGCACGCTCTGAGAAGCAATGGTACGGGTCATCTCATTCATCCAATGCTACTTGTCTAACCGGAAGCTGAAATTAGATATTACCTGTCTTCGGATTGACCAGCACGCGGGCAAGAAGAATGCGGCGAAGAGGTTCCGGACAGACCCAGCCATTCAGGTTCTCTTGCTTCACGGGTACGTATCATATTCATTCTACTCACGTGTGTTGTCTTCTGATACGTGATTTGTCGGCGACTAGGGAGCGTGAAAATGCTGGTTTGAACGTCACTTGCGCGTCGCGGGTCATTTTGGTCGAAAGTGTGGTCAACCATGCGTTCGAAGCACAGGGTAAGTCGGGGATCGATATGCTACTGCGCCTTCATACTAACATCGCCATTATAGCAATCGCGCGTATTGACCGAATGGGACAGACGAGACCGACTGAAGGTCAGTAAAAGCACCGTTCATTCCGGACATTACTCCTGCTAATGTCCGAGTTGCAGTCTACTGTTACTATGCCGAGGAAACCGTGGAAAGAAATATACTGGACCTCGCTGCCAAGCAAGGATTGTCGCTGTATACGCAGGACAATTCTGCGGGGACATTGAGCATGGATCCTCTGAATGCCTCCGTCGCGCCTGCTGATAAGAAGGCTGTTGATGCGCCGACAAAGAAGGCCCAAAAGGGAGACTTTGTGTTCAAGTGCGTATCTGATTCTATTAACCCGAGCCTAAATGGGCTTATGACTTCATTCCTTCAGAACGGACGACATGCTGGCCATCTTCTTCCCGCATCTATTTGAGGACATCGAGTATCTCTTGCCTGCCGAAGAGGCAGAGCCTCCGACGGTCCCCCGTCATTCCAGTCGCCGTCAGGATAACGGTGCAGTTGCTGGACCCTCGCGACTTGGATAATGGACATACATGTTCACCTTTGTTCCTACCTCATTGACATTTCAATCGCTGTTTCGTTCTTGGGTTACTGGGCATATAGACTGTATCTATAGACTTTACAGTTGTTGTTATAGTCTTGACTGTAGTCATCGCTTCTAGCTGTAGTGTGCTAGTATTACGTAATGCAATAGTGGTAGCGATCAAGTCTGCAATGCCATGCGGTGCCTGCTAATTGCAGCTTGCATCCCGCCTATCCGCGACTTTGCCTCGAGTCTGTCCGACAATTGTACACGCAGATCCTGCATGTTGCTGCGTGTACTCCCAACCCCTTCGAATACGACACGCGGTGTGTACTAACCCCGGGAAACTCGCTGACTTTCCAGGTGGATGTCCCAAACCATTCAGATCAACGAGCCAGTTCTCGACCGGAGGCTCTGAACGAGCAGCACACAACAAACGTGTGCGCATATCTAGACGATCTTGAGCCTTCAGGCTTTCATATCCGATCTCCTGGGACATACTCGTCACCCCCACACTCAGAACTTTGCCGACAGTGACGAGTACATACGACATTTCTGTCTTTCAACTGCGCTCTACTAAGCTCTCAACGAACCTCCTGCTCTCGTATAGTCGTCACTTCTTGTTGGATATACCACAATGGCTAGCTCTTCCAACCAGAATCCTCCAACGGGGCTACACGGCAACGCCAATACGCTGCCGTCGTCTTCAACATTCTCGTTTATTGCGCCATTCCCCCCTCCTGCGTCATCCTCGGCCATCCTCACTTCCCCTCAAGCCTCGAAACAGCAACGTCGCGTGTCTCTCGCTTTGCCTTCCTCTCCACGGTTGTTTCCCGCCTGGAGCTTCCGTGACGACACTAGTCTTGGCGTAAATGTCAATACTGAGCTTTCCCCTGAGAAGAAAGGCAAAATGCGGAGAATAGAGAGCGATGACGGGCAACATCCATTTCAACAGCAAACGCCTTCGACATCTTCTGTTGCTTCACAGCCGTTGCCGAATTCCTTTGACTCTCATCCCCCTCCTCAACCAATTCCTGAGAAGAAACCAAGGAAGAAATGGTCAGAAGAAGAGACTCAGATGCTTGTTAAAGGCTGTAATAAGGTACGAGCGACGATCAACGTCTACTTATGTTGCTGACGCATTTGTTATCCTAGTGGGGCGTAGGGAATTGGAAGGCTATTTTGAACGATCCTGAACTGACTTTCGACAACCGTTCTCCGGTCGATCTCAAAGACCGGTAAGTATGATCATCCTGCAATGTGCTTCCCTCTTGCGAGATTCTCATTTTGTCTACTCGGCTTTCAGGTTCAGAACATACTTTCCGGACGCCTATCGCAAGCATTATCCCAATGCTAAGACCCATCTATCATCTAAAGTACGTTCGGCCCTCCCAGATGGTACATCCATCTTTGAGAAGACGCGGTCAAAGAAACGCCGTCCGTTCACGGAGGAGGAAGACCGTGCTTTGAAGGAGGGATACGATAAGCACGGTACTGTCTGGGCAACCATCGTCAAGGAGAACCCGATATTCCTGGAGCAAGGTCGAAGGTCTACGGACTTAAGAGACCGATTCCGAAACGCTTTCCCAGAACTATATCTAGCTGCGGGATACAAGCCGAGGGCAAGTGTGGCCAAGAAGAAGAAACTTGGGTTGACGTCAGATACTCCCACTTCAGCAGAGCCTAGTCCCGATGGTACGTTGAAGAAGAGTAGAGGCAAGCCAGTACGAGCTGCGACTGATGACCAACTTGCCATGGGTTCGTCGGGTACCCTTGGGCCCGTGCGGAGGAAACGGAGGCATACCACCCAGGGTCTATTTCGTGGAGGAACGAAGAGCGTCCCCGAGAGTACGACCAATTCTGAGGACGAGGATAGCTCTGATGGAGAAGACGGTCAATCACCCGCCTCTGCTTTGACTCAGTCCACCACTCCGAACCCTCCTCAGTCGGTGTCTACGTCTTCGCCTGACAAACCATATGGAATTACCGACACTCCTACCACGACCTCTGAAGCGGACATGGACGTTCAGCCTTCAGAATCATCATTGTCACGCTCGACATCCGATTTCGCTCCGGATTCCACGGACAGTTCGCAATCCCACTCAACGTCTTGGTCTACCATTGACACTCCGTTACATCCGTGGTCCACTTCCAACGGTACAGATAGTAGTGTTGTCACTGAATCACCGACACCTGCATCGGACTACTTTCCGCGTTCTCAGTCGCCCGCGTTGGGCGCTGGTCCTACGATGATAGGCAAATCCGCCTGGGGACCACAGGATTGGCTCTCGGCGAACCCTCGATTGGACAACAGCAGTACCTTCGGTGGTGCCGCATCAAGTAGCAGCACTTCCTCATATTTGGGAGAGAATCAGGGATTCTCGCCGTCACCTCTACCACCTTCATCCCCGTCACCATTCGCCACTACCGCTCAACAATCGCTATCATTATCCCATGTGTCCCTCAATCATCTCACAAGCGCACAGCCATCCTCGCATTTGCACAACCTACATTTGCAATATAACCAGCCATACTCACAAGCTATATTTGATCGCTATGACTTATTTCCTCCCTCCTCCTCGCACGATCTCAATTTCGACCTCGACTTCATCTCTGAAGGGTTTGCACCGAGCGATACTCATGACGCGCATTCCGCTTTCTCCGATCCCAGTATGGGTATGGGCGGTATGGGTATGGGTATGCGCAATGGAGGATTCACGCATCACTCGAACTCTGCGGGAGACCTCATCTTCGGTGCTAGGACCCATCAACCGAGTGGGTATATGCACACCGATTATGGACCTGGGTTCGGCTTTGGCGGGTATGGTCAACAACATACTGCTCGCGGTGGTGGCGGGTTGGGATTAGAGGGTGTACAATCATCAGCGTCCTCTCCGAAAATCCAGCATACGCCTGCTCTTCCAGGTATCGATGAGATCGAGTTGACGAGTATAACGTTGGACGATAGGGAGGATGCTATGGGGATACCTCTCGAGGAAGCTGTGAATATTCCGCCGCCTGAGAATGAAGCGGATCGAAGCCAGGATGCCATGTCGATGCCTCCTCCACCCGTCCCCCTCGAAGATATCATCGGGATCCATTCGTCGGATGACGAGACGCATAATACAGACCATGATATGAACATTCATATCACTCCGCCTCATACGCCCCTCTTCGCTGCTCGTCCGTCTGGCAGAGCACCCACAGCTGGACGCAATTCTGCTTCCGGTACGCAGGGGTCTTTCGGCGGCAACTCGCACGGACATCATAATCGCTCCGTCTCGGTCCCGCCGTCTGAACATAGGTCACCTATACCTAAGGCTTCCCTGTCGCAAGCGCAGACCCCTAGTCAAGCGAGACAATATAAACCGTTACCACCTGCTTCGAGGGTGATATTCCAGCCTTTCCAACTCCCCACCACAGTTGTCCCTGCGCAGTTACACACCCAGACTCAACCTCAGCAACAGCAACAAGGCTCGGGACCGCCACAACCAGCCATGTATCCTGCGCAATCGCTTCCGGGTGATATATACAACGTACCCTTCCTCGATCTACATTACTATAGTACCAACCCGCATGGAGGAGGCGTGCCATCCTCGGATGAGTTCAACGCGACAAAGTTCCAAGGGCACGCGCAAGCCTTGGATTTGGCGCAGACCATATCGCAGGGCGCGGCGAAGTTGTCGTGTATTTCGCCTTCGCAGATTGAGTTGGTCCCTCCGCCGGGTATGTCAGGGCCTGGCCCCGGTGCAGGTCTCGGATCCGGATCGACGATGGGCAGCCATAATCATGCGAGTACGGGTACTGTACGATCCTCAAATCATCATCGTGGGCAGAGTGCCACTCTCGCTATCTCTCCGCAGGACCTTTTGTTGAGGAAGGGCACTGATAATAAACGGAAGAGGGCGAGTTGGGATGGGCGTGCGGGGTAGTACTAAGGGGGGTGGTTGCTTGCGACTTTCTTATTTTTCTTGTTTTTCTTCTTGTTCAAGCTATTGTGCATTTCTAGGATGGATTTTTATACTCAGCAGGATCTCTCCTCATGCCCTTGTGTCGTTTCTTCTGTAACTCTCATTGTTGCCATCCAATGGTGTTCATGCGCAACTCCCTCCTTCTCCTATTCATTAATCAGTGTCCCCTACTTCGCATGCATTTCTTCTCATATGGATCATCTCACCTGTACTTCAAGCAGTCATGCTCTGTATCTTTTCGTTTTAACAACATGTTCAGTTTGCTGCCTCGACATATTCCGAGTACCGGCCAGGATTGGAATCGACAGAAGCTCTTGCCAAAGACAGACGGAAATCGCTGAATAGGGAATCCGGGGGTTCCCGTCGATCACGTCGAACACGCGGCACGACTCACGCGTTGCCATCGACTGCCTGATTCCACCGTGCTTTCGAACTCTAGTTTGCAGCAGCCACCTACTCGTTTTGAACAACAAACATGTGCATGGAAATTTATGGAGTACAAGCCGTGGATTGGCCAAAGGGGCGAAAGGTGCAAAGCAATCAGAAAGGGTCAAAGCCGCTGCCAAAGGACCAGTGCCACCGTGCTTGACTTGCTTGTTATCTCTATACTGCGGATGCGAATCTGTACCCATGCGTATTGTCTATTCGTTCGGTATACACTGGTCGAGAGCGAGGTATCGATTCTCCGGAATGGTGGTACCATACTGTCATCGGCCAAGGGAGCATTGACAGCAGCCAACCCTGACGGATGAATCCGTATTGGATCTACAAAAGAGGGCTTGATATGGGCTTATGCGACTCTCGTTACTGGGTATTTAAGGTCACACACTACTTCCTCCAAAACTCGTCCACGCAACCCCTCAACCGATTTGTCCTTCTATTCCAATCTTGTCTAACGATCAGCAATCAAATATGACACAGTATGACGATAACACTCTGCGCCAGATTCTAGCAGATATCGAGTGCGACGTCGCTCTCGCAAAAGAGCACCCTATCATTGATGATGACAGAAAAGTAAGCGGCAATCTACTACACCCACGTTATAGAGCTTGCTTTGACTTTTTGTGTAGTACGTGTGTTGCACAATGTGCCCGAAAATATTGCAAGATTCATTTGTGCTTCGAAATCATCTTAAGACAGTCCAGTATGCATCAGGATTCATATTTGACTGCTGACATGTCTATTCACATTCTGCATATGATAGCTATGGACTAAGACTCTTGGAATGCCCGGATTTCATTATCACTAACGGTGTCAAAACACTCTGTTCATTCCGCACAGGCCATCACGCGTCAATGACAAGGCACAGAAAGAAGGCCCATGGGTATCAACCGGCTCGGCGTGGTCCACGCGTTTCTCAGGGAGGTGGTATACCTGGTCTCACTGAGACGGATTCGCAGGAAGAACAAGGCGGTCCGGGAAATTCGGTCAGCGCGGCGAGGCATTCTTCCAACCCTTGTTCCAGACGAGGGGACTCGGAGAGTGATTTGGAAACAGAAGAGGTCGAGCGGCTTTTATACGAAGACAGCTAAGCTCACGGAATCTCGGCCACCAACGCCTCGTCTACTTCAAATTCGAAGCAAGTAAGTCAAGGCCACCAGCGTTGCGCGTGCGATGCTTCCAATCCACCCCTGCAATCGAACCACCGCCGCTTGTTCGGTGCACAGTACCTTATGAATGTTGATAATATACTTTGGCAATCCAATGTTAGTGGTAGTGGAACCATCCAGAGGCTGTGTCGGTGCGGGAACAGGAAGTCGAAACTCGGGTAAAATCGCAGGGTAATCATGCATAGCCAATGGATCTACAATACAGAGACTGCGAGTACTTCTACGCAGTTGTCAAGACTTCAGGAACAATTCTCTCCTCGACCTGATGCAGTTTGTTCGTCCACGCTTTGAGCCTCTCGGAAAGTTGACCAATCTGCTCAAGGGAGAGGACACGTGGTTGGACCCACGTGATCTGTGCTTTCTGGTCCACTTGGTCGAGCGAACCCTTGATGAGCTTCAAACTGGGGATACAACATTGTTATCAGTTCGAAGCAGCCATACCAGTAGTAGGTGATAATACCTGAGGGCCTTCATAACGAGATGTTCCACTTCGTCAAGTGGCAACCGAGTCTCTTCCGCGATAGTCTGGAAAGACAGCGTCCGGTCATAGGCGTTGCGCTTGAAGACGGATTCAATGAGAGCCATGAGGCAGATCTTTTGACGCAGGAAGGGGTAGTTCTCTTGCAGGATGGGCTCCCGAGGGAAGAGCGGTGCAAGAGCCTCGAATTTGCCAATGTTCCCTTCGTTGAATGTGAAGAGGAGCCGCTTCAACCATTCGTGTGGGGTTCCATCCAATGTGCTGAGGATTGGATGCATGAGCTACAAAGTGGGTCATTCATGAGGTGTACATGGGGGTGCATAGCGATATTGACTCACGAGTTCGCCGAAATTGTAAATTGTGTCGCCAAGAAATGCCGATACGCTCAGGTCATGGGCACGGAGGACACGCTCTTCGGGTTCCAGCTCCGCGATGTCAATACAGGCTAGGTATAGCAAGGAATTCCGGTAATATGGTGCATATTCCGCTCGTGCCTAAATAATCGTAAGTGTGAGCTCGATATCGTGATTCAAGCAGCCACCCGCTCAATACCTTGTAGTAGTCTGCCGCGACTTTGTAATAGGCAGCCCGAACACGTGCCTCAACGCTGGGGAGGTCATCCAGGATCTTCCAGGCTTCGTCCATGTCCTTCTTAGCTCCATCGACATCGCCGTATATAAGTTTGGCATGTGAGAGCGTGGCTAACAGCATTACATGCGCATCGGGCGCTTTGTCGGTTGGGATTCTTGACAAAAGGGAGGTAAAGAATTCCAGCAGATGCGAAGGGTCTAACATTCCACGCGTAAGTACAGTCCCATTCCATTGGTTCTAGCATATGAGGACATACTGTCAATCTCCTTGGATACTTTCACACCCATCTCGACCAGTCTCAGTTGATTCAGCCGGCTCTCGAAGTCGCGCACGAACTTGGTGAATACATCAACGCGGTATGGTTTTGAGAGAGGATGATCGAAGAACTCGATCAGTTTGAGAGTCAGCTGGTGCCATAGTCTGCATAGGTAGGGTCAGCATACGAGGTGTCTCAATGAACGTTCTGAGGACTTACTTCCGCTTATGCAAGTCCAAGAATGAGTCGAAGAAAGGATGGAGCTCAGCCGGTGTGGCTGAAAGTGCAGCAGTAAGGTATGCCTCCACATCAAGCTTTGGTGGGTTATCTACAGCCATTTGGGTCGTCATATTGGTTTGTGATGTTTTCTTCGAGATCAAGGCAGTCTGGTAGAATAGTGAAGTGAGAGTTCAGATGAGTCCTCAGAGGTGACTGGTAATCGCCGCGACGTGCGTCAAGCGCCCATCCAAAGGACGCGTACGCGCGCGTTCCTTTGTTTATGTCTGTTGTCCAGAACCTTCTGATGCTAACAACAACAAACACCCTTCTGGAGTCCTAGGCTCAGAATTCATCTTGTTCGCTCTTCGCGGCTATAAACTACTACGTTTTCAGGACACGGGACGTACAGGTTATGCGCAAAGGCAAGATATGATGGTATTCTCGACTGAGGGTAGCGAATTATTTTCACCGGTGTGTTTTTTGGCGATGTGTTCCAAACGCAGACTCGAGCTGTACTCGGTTTCTCCCCCTTCCAACCGTGTCGACCATGGATGGTGTACACCACGGCTGTACTGTTCCTCTTCACAGTGTCTCTTGAGCTGATTATTTTTATCCAACAACAATGCGTCTCCTGCAATTGGACCGATCGAAGTGAATATTCCCTTCGGGTTGCTACCTATTCGGCTGTACTCGTACCAATGCTCACCATCGTATTGCGTTGGAGGAATCAACCAAGGTTCTGGCTAATTTTCTATGTGTTGGCTATTGGGGACACCATTGGGGATGTTGGAGAATGGGAGGACCATACCTATGGGCCATTATCAACTACATGTGCGTCTAGTGCTTCCACGGCTCATGAGCGCGATGGCAAGTGCGGTGGGAAGCTCGCAGTGATGCTGGGTTTAGAGTCTTTTGCTGTGTATCAGGTATGTCTCAACCTTTGTAGTTTACCTGGAATGTTGATCCCGTACGCGACTGACGGCCTTGAATCATACCCTGTAGCAAGGCGACCAGAAACACCGATATTGATACTGAAATATTGTAGAAGTCGTTTGTCTTCTACACGTTGTGCGGACACGCGCTGTTGCTCTGAATGTGATATCTGCCTGCTACGCTTACAGCTCGATACGGTGACAAGAGTACTGATGGTCGAAACCTTCATCAACTCGGGGCTATCGTCGTCGAAGATACGTACTCTGCTTGAACAATTGTCAAGCACACCTATACTTATTTGGCTAGTACGTTGCCTTGTTGTCGAGGTTCCTGCTTTTTTTCCTGCTTTAAAATCGCTCGCCAACGGAGTCTCCGCGTGGGCGCTGACCTTGCGCATGCAAAGCTAATTCAGCAGTGCGTGGCAAACTGTGTACCTAGACACAAATCCCCTACCTTTGAGTTATTAGGCCCGGTCGTCCCAGGCTGTCATATACCCAGGGCACCACCGCGTGTTTGCGTCGCCGTCATCGCAAATCGGACTGGATATCACCCTTAAATGGGACTGCCGCAGCAAAGAAATCCAACTCGTGTTTGTTGTGCTGTACACAAGGTACAGTCCCTCATTTCACTCAGAGGTTGCATAAATGCCCCACACCGCTGCCTGCGTCGGGCAGCCTCTTGCTTGTTCCCCTCACCACCCTCATCCTAAATATCGTCCCATTTCTGTGGAAATATCACAACAGGCCTCCGTACAATGTTGCACGGAAAAGACGACGGCGAGGCTGTGGGGATAGCCACCTCCAATTACGCTACGCAAACTCGGAAGTTGATAGCCTTGATCACCGACCTTCGGGCCCTGGGGTAAGTCATTTATGTTGTATCGGCCCTTCGTCGCCTTCATTCATCCCTGCGCACTACATCCACACAGTGCGCAAGCGAATTTGGACCTGCCCCGTATTGCCGTCATAGGCAATCAAAGTGCTGGGAAGGTGAGATTTTCGCATGGAACTCACCTGCGATACCGACAATGACTTGGCTGTATTCAGAGTTCTCTCGTCGAAGCGATAAGCGGTGTAGGTCATGCTTTTGGAACCATTTGACACAGTGATGTGATTTCTTTTTTTTCGTCCTAGATCACCGTTCCTCGAGCGAGTGGGACGTGCACTAGGTAGGCTGCGCTACCTGTGTTCAACACGAAACTGAGAAAATTCGTACTACATATCAGATGTCCGATGGAGTGTCGCCTGACATACTCAGACCAAGCTTGGCGCTGCCAAGTTCTTCTCCGCTGGGAGGGGAAGAAGGTTCCTGAGGAGAAATTTGGCGACATTCTGACAGACAAAACGCAGCTAGAGGATCGCATCCGCAGAGCGCAGACAGCCATCCTGAACCCCAGTACCCCAGCAAATACTTTTCTTACTGGCACGATTCCTTCGGAGGCGCCGAGGGAGGTACCGTTCTCCTCAAATGTGGTTTGCATCGACCTTTCGGGACCCGACGTCACCGATCTCTCCTTCATTGATCTTCCCGGTACGCTACCGAAACGTCTCGTATTTTCTTGATCGTAGCTCATGCGAGATGTAGGTATAATCTCGAATGTTGCTCCTGGAGACGATAGGGGCAGTATCGATGCTGTTCGTAACATGGTCAAGGATCATATTCAAGGAAACACTCTCATTCTTCTAACGATCACGATGCGTGGTGAGTGCAATCAACTCATTCCCCATGACACTGCTCTTAGCCGCCTGCGAAGATGATATCGACAATCAAGGTGCCGCGGATCTGGCTCACACAGTGGATCCCGATGGGAAGAGAACTATAGGTTACTATTCTTTGTCTTTGGTTCATTCAGCTTTGCTAATGTCCTGCACAGGAGTATTGACGAAACCAGATACGATCCAGGAAGGTGAAGAAGGAGCCTGGGTCGCCATACTGGAAGGCCGTCGGCACCCTTTGAAGCGTAAGTAACTCCATCATGAGGCTTTTTTTCCAG
>JSYW01002105.1:0-15064 GCA_000787475.1 Lentinus polychrous
GAAATGTTCGAAATGGTACAGTACTCGAGCGGGTTCAGGTTAGTGAGTTAATTACCACCCATGTATCTCATTACGGGTAACAGAACCATAGTCTCCAGAACAGAGGACAGTTATACTTCCTTGATATGACGAGGGAGCAGAGGATGAAATGCAGTATGTACTTCAAATGTACATGCATGCAGATTTTACAACTTCGAGCTCATGCCTCTGTCCCATCGGGGGATGAACTATCCTTTTCCCTGTTTTCTCTCGATGTGGCCGGCTGATGACATCGCCCCCGCATTCCGCACTGTCGGCATCAAGAGCGCACTGAATTTGGGACAGGACTTCGCTTGCACGAGATCCTCCAAGACGGTTACAGGTCTCTATAAGCTTGGAAAGTCATCGAATAACCACACGGTGAGATGTTTCCTTCCGGGGTACGACGCCGTCTTCTCTTCCCACTTTCTCGTTATTCTCGGGTCTGGAAACGCTTTACATTACTGCGGACCATTCTAAGCATAGGCCTCAGTGTTGCCTCAGTGAACAGGATATGCATTCTATGACTCATATCTCCAAAGTCTTCGTCAACTGCTCTTCGCGAAAGATCACTCTACGATGTCAACAGTTAATCCTCTCATATGGGCTTGTCATCTCGCTTCAGACCGCCGTGACATGTCTCCGACCGGAAGCAGTTGGGGAGACCGAGATTGGTGCGGCGGATACGGATGCGATTCCTTGCGTAAATCTTCGCCGATTGACCATTGTCACTTATTCGTCCAATCGAGGTGGATGGGGTCTCTGGCCCTCGTTGAAATTCTGCGCTATCGGAAAAGCTGCGAATATGAAATGGAAGAGCTTCTTCTAGGTGGAAGGGGGGCTCACATGAGGCCTTTGACTTTGGAGGAGACATTGAGAGAGGTGGTGAAGTCGGTGATTGTATGAGCAAAGGCGGGAATGAACAATGTCAGCGATCCCGACCCGGCCGGCCAAGGGCTTATATATATATTACATATAACATACACTATTCAGTGCATAATAGAGATAGAAAACGAATGATATCATGATAAAATTCGTAAGAGGGAAAAGCCGCTAGCCAACAGTTAAGGAACAAATGGTGTGGTGCTATCAAAATACAAGCCCCTGACTCGGACCACTGGTCGGTCGGAACGGACAAACTGCGAAGGAATCGAGAAAAAATTGGAATGAGGATAAGCATAAAGTTGAGGAACAGGTCATGGCAGGTAGAAGGAATGTAGATTCAACCAACACTGCCGTCCCCGATGGGGGCACGACATGTAGGACACGTCTTACTCCTCAAAATCCACTTGGTCAAACACCTCGCATGAAATCTACATCAGGCATCCAATACCCATGAGTGGTCAACAAAAATAACTGAGATGTGAGCAGACTCACGCATGCCGACATAAATTCAACCGAACCGCATCCTCACCCTCTCTAAACTGATACAAGCAAATCGCGCATTTATCCACTGCCACGCCTAACAAGCTCAACTTGACTTTGATGCATCCTTGAGAGTGAGTAGTCGAGTCAGAGGTGCCTGTAGACTTGGAGGATACTACGACGCGTCGACGTTCGAGGATGATTTGGCCTATGATTGGATCGTTCGAGGATTCAGAGGGAGCGGGTAGATGTATCGTTTGTGGTATTGGATTGGACGTGCTAGGTGGGAGCGTGTACGGCGTAGGATGGGCGTGTGTGCGAGGGGTGGTAGCAGTGGGATCGCGAGGAGGTCCCGGTGGCGAAGGTGGAGGTGATGTTGCGGGGCCGATTATCTCAGAAATCAACAACAGATCCTAGCATCGTATATAATGAGTTTCCTTTTCTGCAATCCGAGTATAATTCGAATGGGAAAGATAGGGGGTAGCTATTTACCTCATAATCCCGTCCATCTCTTGTCTGCTCATGATCATCCAACCTCGAGAGCAACACGTCTAGATCCGTACTCTCAGATAATATCGGCTGAACATCTGTTGTCGACGTCGGCACTCGGTCATCATTGGCCGCAGGACGGGGTTGTACTTGAGATGGACGCCGAGGCTGAGCTAGAGACGGGAAGACAGTCTGGACAGCGGGAGAGATGGACTCGGGGACAAAGGAAGGGTACATATCCCTGGTGAACCCTACGGCCGTCTCCACGTTCCTCACTTCGTCCTGGGCCGTTCGTATTCCAATGGTATTCGACGAGTCTATCTTCAGTGGGGAGGCGTCCAAGTTCAACTCGGCTCTGTGAGGTGAGTCCGAGGTCGATGGGGAGGGTGAAGACAAAGGGGTTGCGGAGGAAGTCTCATAGGACAACCTGAGCGTCTGCATCCTCAGATCTTCTCTATGCTCGCGTTCTGGCGGAGGAAGAGACGAAACCCTTTCCCTCGCGGGGTTGTGCAACGCGGCTACTCTCACCGTCGGACTCGCACCCTGACAATGGGCCGCATTCCCCATGAGGTGTGAAGGCAAAGGAGAGGCCGTCCTCTCCAATCCCGGTAAACCGCCGAAGGTAGGAGAGGGCGAAACTGGCCTCCGAGGTCCGCTCACTCCAGGCGCAGGTCCACTCTGCAAACGTACTCTCGGGGAGTCGAGTCGATTACTCCTAATCTGAAGTTGGAAATGTGAATTTGAATCTGAGCTTGAGTTTCCGGGTGTCTCGGAACCTTGACAATTGCCAGCTCGCCAAGTGGGTGTGACTTCCCGCGGGATCAGACCTTGACCTGCATCCGCAGCCGTTCGAGTCGGGGAAGCCGACCTCAGCTGTACGTTCATACTCGACGTCGGTGAACCCGGAACCGGAATAGCGGAGGTGGTAGGTGTGGGAGGGAGAGGAAGCGGTCGACCGTGATAGTGTCCTCGTGGAGTGGTCGGCGTTGATGATGTTGGGGTTGTGTATCTCGGAGTTCCTACCGCCGCGTCTGGATAGTCCTGAGGGTATGAGGATGAAGAGGGATTGTTTGGACTTGGGGTGGGGGATGGTGAGGATGGTCTGATACCAAGACGAGGAGGATACGAGGGATATTCGGACCCTATTGGAGCAACAGGTGGAGATTCATCGTGAATATGCGGATATGTATATTGATACGTGTATCCCGGCGACTGAGGAGAGGGAGGTGTGGACGGATAGTGAGGCACGTTGACATCATTCTCCCTCACAGACTCAGACACACTTTTAGGAGTGCTAGCAGGGAAATCTTCTCGTGGTCGTGGTACAGATTCAAAAGTCGAAACCGCAACAGGCATCGGTTCGGGGGCGAATGGCCCTCGTCGCCGACTGCTAACACGAGTCGCGTCGGCAATGGAGTTCGGGTTCTGTGTGACATCAATTACGCGGGGACGTATCGTCCCTCTTGAGGCGTCACCTTCGAGCGTAGGCGCAATAGACTCAGATCCAAGACTAGGACCAGGACCAGAAACAGACGTCGAAGGCGCATAAATCGACGCAAACGGGTTATCACCCTCAATCTCAACAATCTGAGGAACCGATGGCATAGGTGATCCGAGCTCATTCTCAATCGACCGCGACACAGATTTAGATTCAACCCTAACGTCTTCCTGCCGCGAGCCTGGGAACGAGACATGACTGTTCTCGCTCGCGCTCGATCCACGTATGCTTCCGCTTTCGCCCTCCATGAATTGCGTAGTCGAGTCTGACTCGGCGGGAGAAGGCTGAAGGGAGGAAGAGGAAGAGTATGTACCCGTTTTGAGTTTCCAGTGTACGACGGGTGAGGGTGAAGGCGAATGTTCGCGGTCACGTGCGTCTTGACGTCGGTCCTCGGTCGTCGCCCCGTCGATGGCAATTGTCGGACTCGGCGAAGCAGATGACGAAACCATGGCATAGAAAGATAAGGGAAGCGCGAGAGTGTTGCTGGAGGAGCTAGCTCGGGCTTCATGAGGAGAAGCGGTGATGGTAGGACTTGACCCTTTCCTACCTCTGCGCGGGGGAGGAGGTGGTGGAGGCGGTCGTCTTTTCTTCTGCCCATTCCCGTTCGCTCCTGACCGATTAGTAAAACCAAATCGATTAGGCCCTTCTTCACGCCCATTCCTATCTCCCACATCAGCGTCAGGATTTGCCTCGTCCTCGAAATTCCCGTCCTCGTTAGATGTGGATGTGGGAATAGATGTGGTTGGAGATGAAGGAACCGATGATCCATACCCATGTGTAACGTGGTGGTCGTACTTGAGGGTCCGCGTGAGGAAAGGACCCGGACTCGGGCGACTCGGACGTGGTACGTTAGCAAGGGAAGACGACGATGGGGAGGAAGAATTCGGTGAAACAATGAGTGTAGACGTGGATGGGGACGACCTCAACGCGCTCTTCAACCTCAATCCGCCTCTCAACTTTGAAATCGCGTGCGCGTTCACGGGGAGTCTGTTTGAAGTAGAGGGAGAGGGAAACCCCGGAGCGGACGTAGAAGACGTAGGACTCGGACTCATCAGATCTACATCTGCACCAGTTGGAGGGGTCCGATCTACGACTTCCCATTCCTCGTCGCTCATACGTTTTTCTTTCTCTTGTTCTCTCTCCTTCCCTTTGTAGCTGTCACTCCCGTGATGCGGCGAATTGGAAGCGCCACCTCCACCTATGGATCCAGGGAAGAGTCGTTTGAACATGGCAGACGGAGACGTCACCTCATCCTTCTCCTTTTCTCGATAGTTCTTCTTCCTAAGGACGGATATAGAAAGCGGTGACCTCTTCCCGTTCCCCGCCGGGGAGAGTGAAGTATTGGTATGGGTATGAGTTGTGTGCATGCTCGAGAGCGTGATGGTGCTCTGCGAAGCGGGGTGAATTGAAGTCGACGCCAGGGAGGATAAAGTGAGAGGAGAAGGCGGGGCGGAATGCGTTTGATGCGCAGGTGGGGTTGTGTGATGTATATGCATATTGGAAGAGTGGAATTGCGGTCGAGAGAATATTCGTCGCAGAGTTTTGATATGAGGAAGATTATTTCCACTGTCTGGACTGTTACCTTCCGACTTCGATAGTATTTCGGTTTCAATTTCGGGAAACGGAGAGACGTCCTCGCGAGCGTCGATGTGTTCATGCACCCTTTTGTCCAAGGTTTTCTGATGAGGTTGACCATCCCGATGTCTGTGAGATGCCGTCGACTGAGAGCGAGAACCCGACGGATCGGGCAGAACAGGCGATGGCGGCCTGTTGGTAGCGATGGTGGCAATCGTGAGTGTACTCTTCATCGCGGAGTCGTTCTGCCGTAGCATCCTCTCACGTTCCCGCTCTCGCTCTCGCTGCGCACGAGCATCGAGGGGTAGCCCCATCTGCCTGTCGTTGTTCCACCACTCTGCTGGTTCTAGCTCGACTAGTTCAGGTTCACTGCTGGAAGAGCCTGCGTCCCCTTCCCCGTCGATATCGCCGAGCTCTCCATCCGTTGCAGACGTAGCGTTATCATGGCCGTCAGTAATACTCGAAGGTGGAATCTCGGAGCGATCGTTTGATATACCTTCAGTAGTGGGGAGAGGCGACGGTGGAGGCAGCGTCTCCCGCACTGGATAAACCCGACCTGTTGACTGGGCCAACGGAGGAGGCTCAGAGACCTGCTCTGGATCAGGAACCTGCTCTGGCTCATGTACGGGAGGAAGGGGGATAGAGTGGATCGGGGGGTTTCCCGAATAATCAAGCAAAGGTCGATAGGGTGGAGTTGCGATCGCTTCTTGAAACGATGGTGGTGGTTCGCTGGGGATATCAGGATCAGGGTCAGGCACCGCAGCTACACACGACGCTGGTGAGCATTCTCTTTATTTGTTACGATACATCGAAAACAGACAGATGGTTGGAGAGACGGAGGTAAGAGCAATGAGCATAGCATGATGTTGACTTACCTCTTGGCATGTTTCTACCCGGTCTCTGAGGTCGGCTATGCGTTCTGCGGTGTGGTGAAGGGACAGCTGTGTTGAATCGCGGCTCGGCAGGAGGCTGTCTGTCCCTCCTACTTGCAACCTCTCTCCCTGCACCACCACCATCGTTCCGCACGCTCTTCGGCTTTGCCTTGCGGATCCTCCCAGCGTTCTGAGGCGGGATCAGTGTAAGTTGTCCGTGGTGTGTGACGACATGAGTCAAATAGGGTGCAGGCTCGAGCTGGACGTTGGACGGGTGGCGTCGGGAGGAGGACGATCTGCCGGATGAAGATTCGTTATTGGCGGGAGTGTCAGTACTGTTCCGAGAGGTCATAGACGTATTGTTGATGGTACAGACTTGGGCACCATTATCTGACTGTCGCAGAGAAGGAAGGCTGAGGTTGAAAGAGCCCGGACGGCAGACGTGAGGCATACACGTGAAGAAGAAGCTCTCATCTCATTCCTCTGTACCCAAATCTGGATACGACTTGATCGTCGATCGATCATTGATGTTGCGATATGCCAGCGCGTTCAATTCCCATGCTGTTTGGCCCCAGTATTCATCACAGTATTACTTGGGCACACTTCCCCCAATTCCGCATGAGATGGGTTGCCTCCCCCTACCTCAACGGAGAATTGTCTCGCGCGTAACCTCATCATGGCATATTGCTTGTATCCAATTGGCCGGTCGCATATGGGGTGATTACAAACGGAAGATTTGTCCTTTTCCTTTCACACGACAGAAGACCTCCTTTTCTTTGCCTCCCCATTTGAAACATCTCTTATAGCCTTCCTTTTGATATTTTTCTTTGCTCCGTTTCATTTCTCTTTCCTCTTTTCTCTCGTACGGATCGACGAGGTAGATAGTGCTGTTTGTATCCGTTTGCCTGAGTTACCTTTTGTAGCGGAGTCGGTTCTATTCATCTCGTTTCTCGTTTCATGAAGAGAGCACTGGTGACCTGTACACTTGAGAAGGCATAGGGACGCAGTTAGCCACCCATCTATATATTGAGCTCTCCGAACTCCATGGCGAGGCACGATGTTCTCCAAATCCGCGAATCAGTGTGTATCTTCAAGTATCATGTACTCATATCGAATTCCATTCATGTTTACACTTTGAAGCCATTGTAGAATCACAAATAGAACGGGATACCATAAATGACCGGCGCTGCACCAGTCAAGTATCGTAACTTGCATGCATCCCTCGACTGTGCCACTGCCTGAACCACGGAGTTTCCTGTGCCTGATGGACGATTGACATGTTCCGAGGTTAGACGCAGCTTGTCGAAGACGGACTGAGAGAACTTGTCGATGTCGCGGTCTGTCACATCCCATAGGTTGGCGACCAGTGTCGGGCTAAGGGCAAAGGGTTTTTATGAGAACGGTGATTCAGGATAGCATAGATAAGTACGCACCATCCTGCGAGCATGTAATGATAGGGTGTTCCAACACGGTCGAAATCGCCCATCTCCTTCAGAGCGCCAGACGAGCAGCCCCAAAGCATGGTCGCCGCGCAACGGGAGAGATGTCGGATTTTGTGCGAGCGCACATATTGTTCCGCCCCTCCGTGACCGAAATAACTGTGATGGGGCGACGTGATAGTGAGTACAATAGCAAGGGAAGATAGCGAGGAGACTCTCATACATCATGAGGTCATTCCTGGACAGGCCATTGAGGAACTCTTGCTCGCTAGGCTGACGGCCAATGATCCCGTCCCAGCCCGCCTGTTTCTTCATGTCCTTCAACCATGGAGCGAACCGACCCTCAGTATTCTTCAAGTCTCCACTGGGGTTCAGGATGAAGAAGGTTTTCTTCGAATTGATAGCTACCCTGTCCACGGTTGACACGTCTTGATCTACGACGATGTTCTGTTTGCGCTGCCACTTGGCATACGCAACTCGGTCCAGAAGGAAATCTAGACTCGGTATACGACTGACACTGCGGCCTCGTAGGATAGGAATGCTCTCCCAAGGAATCCCCTGCAAGTTCTTGTCGACAACGAGGAAAAGGTGCTCGTCGTCAGATTGGTTATCGACGTATACCGGCTTGGACGATGCGATGAATTCTTCGAGCGCCGTCCGCAGGTCAATTACAAGGTGGTCCATATCAATCTCGGACGTGGCGACAGGAATCCCATGGAATTGGTAGAGATCGAGGATGAAGTACGCAAAGTCTTCTAATTCTTCCGAATCGCATGTTGGAGGGAGAGAGCCGAGGCATTCTAGAAGGCTGTCTGATAGGTGAATGCGTGAATTCTTCGTCTGTTTCTTCTCAGGTTGAGTTGGCATCAAGAGAGTGCGTTTGAATAACTTCTCGAGTTTGGTTCTGAATACGTGTAGTTTCTCTGCAGAAACATTCATGGGTCTACTGAGAATGGTCTGGTAGGCTATGAGTAAAGTATATTTAGCCAAAGTGATGGGACTGACCTTGAATGCACCCAACCAACAGAATTCGAGGTTCTCGAGGAAGGTTTTCAATCGCTTATCCAAATCCGACCTTGCGGCCCACCACTGAGCCCTGGCATCTTTATCGTCACGTTTGACGTGAGCAGCGCTCCGGGTACCCTCATCGCTCAATCGAACAATCTCTCGCAGTTCATCGAGGGCATCTTCGTACGACAACTTATCCTCCTCGTCATTGTCAGCTTCGCGTCGGCCTTCCAACGGAACGCAGAAGATTAAGGGTTCGCGTTTGGGACGTTGTCGAGTAATGAAGATCGTCTTTTGGTCTGACGATAGGGTGATGCTTGCGACAGTCCAGTGTGTCGGGAGCGAATCCACTTGCGAGGTTGATAATACTGAAGGGTCGTATAATTGTCCACTATACTTTGCAGCGATATTTCTCCAATAGGACTCAGTCGAGTCAGGGTCTGTGAATGTTTCATCGTCTTCAGTGTCGGAATCGGAAGTCAGGAAGCGTGTTCTTCGCTTTGAAGGTGCAGGTGGTAGAACAGAGCCATTTGCCGTGAGACGGGGCCATTGAAGGTCGTCTTGCCATGTTCCCGGAAACTTGTGTTGAATAGCTTCCAATGTTTCTCGGCGCAGCGTGATAGCAGCCGATGAGTCCAGAAGGCTGGCAGCGAGCATGGGTCCTTCCTCTCCGGTCTTACCCAGCGAAGTCTGGAAAGCTCGGATCAGAGCCAGAGATACGACGGAATCCCTGACGTGCGTAACGGTGCCTCTTCTCGCGACGAGTTGGAGGTCGGACCAGAAGAGCCTCTCCGCTGCGTCCAAAGTGTCGAGAATCTCCTGGGTAGCGGGTGAGTGGGAGAACCGACCGCCGGTCATACCCACCGGGACGCTGATAGCTGCCAAGGTTATTTGCAATCAGCTACGAAGCTCTCTAATTGAGAAATACTTACCAGATTCTGCCAGCGAACTCAAGAACATGTCGGCGCGGAACCGAGCATACGCGTCGTCCAACGTCAGTTTCGCCAGTAGCGCATTCTCTTCGGCCTGTGGGGCTTGTCAGTGAATGAGCTACAATGGGCGGTGTAAATCATACCTTGTTCTCCGCCGTCGAAGACAGTGACTGCAATCTCGCGAGGAGATCTCTGTATTCCTCGCCTGCGTTGTGTAGCAAAGAGACTGCCAGACTTGTAAGCGACTGTTCTTCTAGTGTGAGCGATTAACTTACTATTTTGTCTGAGGACAGCGATGAGCAGCGAGGGTGCGAGACTTTCATCCTTACTTGACTGGGGAGACGTGACAGAGGCTCCGAGGGATCTCCTCGGCCTGTGGAGACAAACTATTCAGTACAGCTAGAGGGAAGCCAAGGTCAGGACTTACCCTTGACCAGCTTCCAGGGCCGAAAAGTGATCGTCGAGCTCCTCGAGCATTCTCATTGCTTCTTCGTACATCACACGAGCATTATCCAGATTGTCCGCCCCACTCTCCATCCTCAACTTGATGAGGGTCTCGCCTTTCAACCGATGAATATCAACGGCATCAATACCGCCAATCCCATTCACCAACTCAGCAGCTTTCATAAGACAATCATGGGCTTCTTCCGCTTTACCCATTCTCAGCTTGAGCTCTCCCAAACGAGCAAGAGAACGGGAGATCATCGCAGGTGCATTGAGCGATTCCGCGAGGTCGTGTGCTTGGGTGGCGAAGTATTCGGCTTCACGGGCTGAACCTCTCGCGAAGTACGCTTGCGATAGCGAGAATAGGGTTGAGAGCAAACCGGAGGCGACTCGAAGTTCAAGTGATGATAGAGAGCTGCGTTGAGGGAAGGTCTTGCGTGTAGGCTGATCCAGGGGAGTTGGTTTGGACGGTTCTTCGGAGGGAAGGGCGGCTTTCATGTCTGACAAGTCGAATGGATTCTCGGATTTGTCGTCGGCTTTCGTCGAGGGTGGTGGAGAGGCAAATCGTGTGAGTGTTTCGATGGCGCGGTTGTAGAGCCGCAATGCTTGAAGCAAACCATTCAGGGAAGCGTGCGGGTCATCCTGCAACGCGGTCAATACTTGTCTAGGTGACTTGCGATAGGACGTACCTTTGAGTATTGTATGACAGCGAAGGTACTTGCAGCGACAGCAGCGCGCTCTAACAAAGACACTTTCGCCTTCACTTTCTGACTCGTCGTCGTTCCCCTATCGTCCTCAAGCAGCTTCTCAGCTGCGGCTTGCGCCTCGCAGTAAATGCTCGACCTACAGCAAAACTGTCAGTAGATACTCGAGGCAGTCAGCGTATCATAACGTACCCCTTCAGAATGTTACCAGTTGCACCCAGGAGTTCCGCATACCGCAAATAATATAAGATCCTCGTCTCATTCGTCACCCCGGGATTTCGCACGGTATTGAGTAAATGCGCATAGAAGTTTCCTGCTCGTTTCATCTTACCCAGCTTCACGTACTCGTGAGCTAGGTTGATCGCAGCTTGAACGTATTCTGAAGCGTGCATAATATGGACGTCTGAGCGTGTGTTGAAGACGACGATGACATGCTTACCGTCAGGCTGCTCGGATATGTTCCGCTCGCATAGACGTCTAATTACGACCAAAACGTGAACTCGAGCGATTGAGTGTCCTAGGAGACCGAGCAACTCTGCCGCCATTCCTATTAATGACGGTGAAAGTCATTTGTAATATTCGTGCGTGTAGGTGAGAACTACTCACTCAGAAGGTCAAGGAACTTCGCCAAATTGTCTAGAGGCAATGATACGTTGCCCTGAACTGTTCCAGCTCCAGGAGTCTTCACTTCAGACGGGGTCACCATGCTCAGTGGAGGTGCACCCGCAGCTGGAAATCCTCATCAGACGAAGACCGCAACCCACTGCAAATGGACTGCTTACCCGTATGTGACTTGGGCGTTGTGGGTTCCACCACCTTGGCCGTTCTCGCATTCCTGGGCGCTGTAGACCTGGTAGCCGTACCCCTGGTAGTGACCGTCCTCGTTCGTGTCGCAACAGTTCTCGTCCTAGCACCTACACCCTTCTTTGTCGGCGCAGCAGGCATTTGGAGCACCTTTGTCGCTTTCGGAGACGACATCCTCCTCGCAGCCGCAGCAGTAGGCAACCTCGACTTCCTCACACTCGTCCCAGCAGGCGGCGACTTGCCCAAGGAAGGTCTCCCTCTATCAAAGGAAACCCTCGGGACACCGCTCGTTCGAGGTCTGTCAGTTTGAGTGGAGAGGTACGATTTGATGAGTTTGCATGCTTGCTCGGTGTGTGTGACGATGTGTGGGAATTGGGAGCGGTCGTTCGTTCGATGGGTGTGCAGGGCGAGCCAGAGGTGCGACGACGCACGGTATTGGATAGTTAGAGGGATCATGGGAGAGTCCGCGGTGAGCTTCATAAGAAATGAATGTGAGCTAAGCAGGGATGCGATGGGATGTGTGTTGCTTACTTCGTACGAGAGCAACTCTTCTATATGCGCTGATATGTCTTGTACACTTTGGTCCTTCGTACCGTTTTGCGGGGCAAAGTACCGATGCTCGAGCAACTGCACGAGTAAACCCGCCCTCCGTATTCTCATCTTTTCGTCGTTTTCCGCCTTGTACACCTCCAAGGCATCATTAAGTAGCACACTGAGGAGTGTCTGCACGGCAGGTTTATACCGACTCGATTCCAGTGTCGCCACTTGCCGCTCGAGCAGAGCACCGACGAAACATGACCATACATCTCCCTCCTGATCTGTAGCGTTCAAGTCCGTAGAAGAAGGTATATGATACTTCAAAGAGACTTGCGACGGGTCGAGGAATAACTCGGATGTGCCCATATAGGTGATTCTGTCGATGAGCGTCATGAGTTGGCCTATTGAAGCAGATGAAACATTGGGAGAGTCAAAGATGAGGGAGGGTGGAAGGGTGTTGCGGAAGGTCTCTGCGTGAGAGGGGGAGGTATAGGGAAAGGATGAAATGGCTTTCACAAATCCGTCGTAAGCGAGCTAGAAGTGATGATGTCAGCATAGACGTTGTTGGCATGGACACTGGAAAGAGAGAACGACTATTGACATACCTTCCGGTCTCCAGTCTTTGCATGAGACACGCCTAGTACCTCCCACCTCTTCCACATGGTCTCCTTGAACATCGTCCATGTCTCTTTATCTTTCCTCTTGGCCTCATCGTCCTTTTCTGCGTCGCTCGGCTCCCCGTCAATAGCCTTCGCCTTCCCGTTACCTTTGCTACCGATCGACGCAGAAGGGATTCGCTCGTGATACATTCTCAAGGCCTCTTCACCAAGCAGACACGCCCGGTCCAAGAACCGAACCGCGAAGGAGAATTGGCCTGCCTTGTATAACGCCCCGGCGATGTTATAGAATGCGTTGGATAGCGACCGGATGTGTGAGGGGTTCGTCGTATGATTCTTCTGGTCCGAGATCTGCAGCGATGTACCGAAGGCGGGAGATACGGAAGTAGAGTAGCCTAGACACCTCATCGCGCGTTCCAAGTGGGCGAATGAGGCGTCGTATCCTGTAAGTACTGGGTCAGGGTCGCACGGAAGGTGGGAGCGGGCGAGAAAGAAGAGTGTGTCAAGCAGGCTTGAGCGGAGGCGTTCGATTCGGGACGCGTCGAGATCCAGCTGGGAAGGTCCCGGTAGTCCAAGCGCGTTGTCCAGCACGTTCATGATTGAGTAGAGTAGCATTCTGAGTTGGGTAGCACCTTTGGGTGTAATTGTTGTGCTCTCCAGGAGCTTGCTAGACGCTCTGCGGATTCTCTCAATGGCACGATAGACTTTGTCGCATATCCTAGCCTCTTCGTCCCGCGGTTGAGGCACAAGGAATGACTGTATACGACTGAGATCCTCCGCGTACTCTATAGTGGATTACAACTCATGAGATTCAATACCAACACATGGAGACTCCACATCAACATACCTCCGAAGTCAAAATGCTCTGTGTCATTCAAGGATAATTCGAGACGCGCAAGCACCGTGCAGATTCTTGTCCCTTCAACTTCGTCAATACTTGTGGAGGCTAATGGACGTCCTTGAGCCTCTGGATCAGAGGTCATTGAGACGGTCGTGGCGGGGGTATCGCTGGGAGAGGAAGAAGAGCCACAGCCTTGTAGGATTTCACTGATCCGGTTCAGTGCGTTGGTGTCGTTTGCCTTGACGAAACATGAGTATAAGTGATCAACTCCTATGTTCAAACATATGGCCAACACACCTCTTTGGCAACATTTGACCACCCCTCCACAACGCGCATCCAACCTTTACCTGTAGTGAAGAATTCCTGCGCATCACTTCGTTTCTCGACCAACGAGACGAGTTCGCTGATCGTGTCCAATATTGCAGTTCGTTTGACAGCATCTTCGGTATTTGGTTCTAAGTCGGAAACATTCAGGGTCAATACAACGTTCAGCACTTCAAGCCAGAACTTTGAGGCGTCTTGCAGAACACCCGGGGATGTGTGAAGCAAGCATTTCAGTGCGTACGCGTGTAGCGCAAATACCTCCAGAGAGGAGATATCGTGATTGTTTTCCTTGCAACACTTTGAGATGGAAGAATACGCTTTAGTGAGCATACTGTCGACTTGTTTCGACGGCAAGGGCGATAGACAGGAGACCCAATGGAGGAGGGTAGGTTGTCTGGCGTCGGAGAGGACGGCAGAAAGTTCTGATAGTGAGGTGGTTGCTTGTAGGATGTGAGTGAGATATGTTGCAGCGAGAGATAGAAGAACGGTGTCGGTGGGAGGTGTGAGCGGGATGGGTAGGCACAGAACGGACTGATCTGGAGACAAAGACGAGTCGAGATGGAAGGCAAGAGCAGGCTGCATATCAACAAGAACGTGACGCGCTTCGGCGAGCTGGATAGCATGGGTCAGAGTGAGGATGAAACACAACAAGGCACATGTTACAACGTACGAAGCCGAGAGCAAGCAACTTCCCAACGAGACTGGAGGCTGCCCTCTCCACGTCTAATGGGTTGTTGTTCGCTTTTCTCAAAAGATTAAGAGCATCCCTTGCCTGAGAAAGGTCTGCCTGCACCCTCCTAGCAGACGATGTAGACTTGGCTTCTATCAACCCAGATAGCCGTTTCGATACATCATTGACGGTACGCATTGCTTCCACGGGGTCATCCTTCGACTTGTATGGTCGGGTGTTGTTTGAGGTGCCATCCGTTATGTTGAGTTTGTCAGTGAGATTGTGACCGAGTTCATCCACTTCCTTGCCAACCTGCGCCTGCCTCGATCGCGTTCGGTTCGCAGAGGATGTGGTTGGTTGCCTTATTGATCTAGTAGAACGAGCAATGGCGCCAGCAGTGGACACTGTGTCCGCGGCTCGAGGGGTTGCTGCGCGTCGAGGAGGCATAGGAGTTACGCGCAAGACTGTGGCTAGGTAGTAAGCAGCCACCCAGCGACGCGACAATCGGACGCGAACGTTCGAACGAGCAGGGCACGTGGACGCGATTGTAACGGTGTCATATCCGTGCGTGATTGGCCTGGTGGTCTAGTAGTATGATTCCTTCTTAGGGTGCATTCCTGGCGCCGAACCCAAGCGTTTAGGAAAGAGGTCCCGGGTTCAATTCCCGGCCAAGCCCATAGATTTTGTTTCTTCATAGAAGGTTAGGCGCCCAAGCGCTGATTCAGTCACTGGGCCACCCAGACCCTCTCTGCGGTGAAGATTTTGTAATAGATATGGTGAAGAGCTTTTAAAAATACTCATCAAAATCTACCAGGATGAATTTTTAAAACTCTATTTCCGTCTCTCCATTGAGGATTTTGTAGCAGGCGTATACAAAATCAGTAGTCTGTATTTCGGTATAGATTTTGTAAACATCGTTAAGACATC
>JSYW01002106.1:0-11612 GCA_000787475.1 Lentinus polychrous
GCGAACTGACCAGATTGATCTATTAGCGCAAAGAGATGTTGAGCATCTTTGTCAGAAGATTAGTGAGGATACGTACAAGTCCGGATCATGACATATCGTGCACACGTCTAAACGACATTTGAATATGTGAATCAGTGACGAGGCAGTACAACTCACAATCAACACTGTAAATAGAGAACGGCGAGTTACTCGGCGGCACATGCAGAGTGTGGCGAATTGGACTCACAGTTCTCGAACAGCAACCCAAGTGTCATATCCCTACGGCGAAACACATTTTAGGGAGCACAGGTTGGTATGACTGAGATGCGTACCAGAGGCCTGCCAAACTGCCATAGGTGAATTCGGTCAATTCATAGAATGCGATACGATAGCAGAGATTCGCGCACCTTCTGGCCAAGATAGATACAATCCATCCTTCAAAAACTTCAGTTGACCATCAGCCTTCAGTTTTGACGATAAATCTACGAGGGACTCAATCAGTATATATGTGCTATGTAGTGAACCGTATTGCACACTCACATGCTTACAATTCTCCGTAAATATCCTACAAAAGTCCGGTCAATACTGGTTTCGATAAGTAATTGTGCCTACATACGAGTTGTATATGGTCTATGGCACCATTTCCAATTCTGTCGCACTCGCAGTCAGACAGATTGAACACGAATTGTTCAGATCGTTCACGCTACCTGACAGGTTTCGACCCTTGATGTCCATCCAGATGTGAAAGCTCTTCTTCAGGGAATTCCTTGTCACCTAGCAGATCATCTACTCAACGAAGAGGACAGTATGAGTGGCACGAATTTATACCATGAATAGTGTACCTGGAGCGGCAGTCGTTAGGCAAGTAGTTCGCGAAAATTCAATGGAAGCACGTACATAATTTTCAGTGAGCCGTCTGGGTTCTTCGCCCTGACACGTTCGAAGATGAAGTCCATGTATGCTAGGGCAAAGTGATATCAAACAACAATTATTCTGAATAGTAAGGCCATACCATTCGCCTCATGGGTAAACCCTAACCGAATCAATGCGTACAGAGTGAACGAGGAGTCACGAATCCATGACGCTCTATTTGGACATGAATATCGGGATAGCATGAGAAAGGACTGATCATACCGGTAATCCCTACAAACATCTTGATTCACACCAAGACTGAACGAAGTATAACCCGTCGACTTACCAGTTTCGCGTCCCGCCTATAAATTCGGGCAAGCTGAAGGTCGGACTCGCAACAACAGCACCTACCCATCATGCGCATCTACTGAGCTGAGAATGGTATGAGGAACTGGCACGCAACGCACCGGTAGGCTCATAGATCAGGAGTTTCAGAGCTAATGCGCTGCGGTGCACCGCTTCCTTCCATGAACCATTGTATGTCGACCTCTTGATCCATGCATTCCAATACTGATTCGTACTCTGTGCTGTGTTAGGCAGAGAACGATGATGACGATACGAACAATGCATTACCTCCAATAGTTCATGAACTAGAGCCTGTATAGCAGGTCAAGTCAGACCTTCAGTCGGCGTCACTGGATGACATACCTTCGTTAACATGGGATCGTCTGGTGCTCGCAAGTTCGAAGCGCCCAGGACGAGTTCTGTCCAAAGTCGGTATGGAAGAATACACCAATGAGTTGGAGTCTCTTACTTTCGTACGGAACACCCAGTTCTCTGGCCCTCTCGGGGCTGGGGCGGGCCTCCTCAGGATACCCATGATCAGGAGGCGTCCTCAGAATGAAGGTGACCGCTTGTCCTTCCTCCAGCTTGAGGTCACAGCACACGCTCATACCAAGGTGGCCTTTGTCCATGAGATCCAACGGTTTCAATTCAACCTCAGGCTCTGGGACACCGGAGAGAGAAGACTCGCGGACGAAACGTAGATCAAGGTCAAGGTCGGCTTCCGGGGAGGAGAAAGAAGCTTTGTTATGGGGCTGCGGGTTGTCCTCTGTTACAGGGATGGATAAGTCCGGGATTATCTTCAAGGTGTGAGGTGAACGAGCGTAATTGAACGCTGGGGCACATTCCACTCGAAGCGGGATAGACCCGCGAACAACCTATGAGGCATCAGAGCGCTCCATTGCATCGGTGAGAGGATATGCATGACTGACCTCTACACGTCGGACAAGCCATGAAAGTAAGGGACGTGTTGTATTACTACTCGGTTGGCGAGGAAGAAAATCTACGAGAGACGAGAGCATTATTGCGCTGTACTTGTACTTGTGCATTTGCAAATCAGATTACAGACCTGTGATGGTCGCAACGCCGTTATCGTTCAAGAACCTACGGGAATGAGATACGCGGAATAGTAGAATAAATTTGGACATTACTTTGTTTGCAGGACCTGAAGTCAATGGGGTATGAAGCAATCGTTTGCGGGGTTATTTAGAACGTACATTAGAGCTGGGAAGGTAGCTTTGCTTCGTGGTGAATGGCACTGTAGGAGTGATAGAGAAGTGGCCGCCCTATAAAGCGCAATGTAAGCGTATATGTTCGCCCTCAGCATTCTGCTCTTTGGGAACCTTGTTCTTGTCCAAAATGCGAGCGAAGATAGAGGGCGAGTCGAAGTTTGGAACACAATAGCTTTCCACTGCAAATCATGCGCCATTAGTTCATGCCTGACGGCGCACTGGATTTATTGGATCACCTGAGCCGTCGATGCTAACCTAAAGACGAGAAAGGTGAAGCTGGATATAATCAGTTTCGCAGGAGGCCACTTACCAAGGCTGCCGTCCTCAGATTACCGATCCTATTGGATCAAGTTAACCCCCTGTGCATTGATTGGATTGAAACCGGAGACCTACAGTCCGTGATCAGCGATTGGTAGGTACCCTCGATCCTTGTCGGGCTGTTGGACGTTGACTTTCTGTGCCATACCGAGGGTACTAGAGGGAATGTAGGGGTGCGTGGTTATCTCGCAGGAGTCGGCTATCCTGGTCAGACTGCGCGCTCTTTGATTGTTGTATAAGCAAGCTGCCTGAAGGCGCGGTCGTAAACGGTCCACGGACTCGGAGAGATTCCGGTGAGCGTGGCAGCGGCGGTAACGCGTTTTGGTCACGAGTCCTGCACAAATCTTTTGAACGAGGCATATAGAAGTCTATTCCTCTGGGCATACTCACGATTTGAATCCTCCGATAGGCGTAATACCTACAAAAACAGTACAGAAGATCTAGTACAGAAGGAGGAGTTTCTCGTTTCTCGACTAATTCATCGCGTCCACCGAACGCGACGTCATACAGATGCTGAGTAGTAGATAAGATTAGATCCCACCAGTACTGGGCGAGAGCCTGCACTGGTCGATTCTGGTCGATTGTCATTCTATACTCCAGCACTATGTAGTTCCTCGATTGACTTCGGACTCCGTACCACTTACGGCTCATTGAAATGAAAACAGATGGATCCGAGCTACCGTATGTGCGAGCGCAAACAAAGAGGACTCAGAAAGAATCAGGCTGGCTCCTGACTTGTGCATAAGTTGTCCTCTGAGACCAACCAGGATTTCATGTGCATCAGGGATCAGCATAAGTGAGAGCGTGATTGAAGTGTAATGAACGGAAAGCAAAAAAGACTGAAAGCATGTCACCTAGCAACTTGTAATAAACGCACAGTAAAAGTCCTCAGTCCGCCCAAAGCAAAACACACAAATCAAACCGCATGGGAACCTAGTGAAGTCCTGCTCACACTATACGCAGGTGGAGGGATACCATCTGCATCCACTTCAACGAATCCTCTTGTAGTCAATTCTCCCGGTTGGACCTTCTCCTTCTTGTAGACGGGTGATAGGGGGGAGAGGGGGGATGTGATAGAATTCGTGTCAGCAAACGGCGAGGTGGTAGGGACTTGCAGCGTAAGCGGCTGTGAGAAGTCCCAGCCTCCGTCAGACCGACGTGTAGCCACGCGCATCCCCTCTCCTGGTCTATGGTCTATATGGTCCGTAAGTTGACAGCGTAACGTACGCAAGAATGCGACTGATACGTACGGAACCTCGGACCCTGGGTATTGGGGGAGAAAGGTGTAACACGAGCAGCTAGGGAGAAAGGATCTACAACGGTTTCTCTCCTTCCGGCTTCGCTACTCGCTTGAGGTAACTGGCTTGCACGACGACGCCGATAATAGTAGAGATAACCGGCCAATGCGAGGGTAAGCACCAGGAGTACAGAAATGGACACTCCGATGGCGAGCCCAGTCGTTGATGCGCCAGCGGATCCTTGCGTGTTATCGTCGGGGTTAGACATGATAATGCTTCTGGAAACGATTGGGTATAGTGAGCGAGTCGTTTCTCAGCTGAGCAAGCCTGCAGTTGCGAATGAGTAGAGTGCTCACCAACTGATGGTAATGATTGTTAACGTAGTCGAGAGTTGGCAATACGGGTTCAAAGGAATGACAGTTGACTGTCGTTCAAAGGTGTTCAAACTTCAGCGTTTCCACTCAACTTATCAAGGATTGCCGATGAATACGGCCGGGATTCAATACTCGCCTTATGCAGGTTGGAACAGCGATCTGGTACTAACCCCTCCACACTAACGAGAACTTGGGCAGTTTAGTAAGAGCACATAAAAGAGTATGACACGACAGCAGGACGGGATGCTCTCTGACAGTTTGGAACAGTCGAAAGAGGTTCTTCAGCGTTTCAATGGGTTAACATGATGTTGGCGGGCGACACATGGGGTGCGAGCTTGGGAAGATGTCGGGTGCAGATCAAGCACGTGAGCGTGGTGTCAGGAACTCTCACTCACTCACGCGGCACGCCTCACTGCGCCTCGGCCCTCAGGTTCACGTTCAGGCCTCTGGGCCCAGGCTGTCGAGACCGAGCTGAAGGGACCAGGAAGGGACTTATCCTAAAGCGTAGTTTATACAGAAGCGTGGAAAAAAGATGAAAGATAACCAAGCTTTGCAGAGTGAACTCGAGCACATGTACAAGTGCAGTTACGCTTCCAAAGATCAGATGATCCGAAGGAAAAAGGGCCTGACCGGGAATTGAACCCGGGACCTCCTGCAATCGATTAATAACCCAAAGCAGGAATCATGCGACTAGACCATCAGGCCGTTGTGAAGCGGTTGAGCGTTAGGCTTGATATAACAAAGTTGCAGTTGCTGGAAACCCAGCAACCCATAGGCTTGGTACGCGCTTTTTCGTATCTTTTCAGATTCATACTCTCTCTGAGCTCTCTCTTTCAACGGTAATACGGTATCTCCTCTTGGCACCTTCTGAGGTGAAATATGCCAGTTAGTCCATAACGGTAGTGCAGGATTAACGAGTGTCGCAGGTCTTGATGCAAAAGACAGTTCAGCACTAACACACTTCACTTGATCGGCAGCATCGAACATAGTAAGTGCCAGAGTGCCAGAAATCCACCTGGATGCTTCTCAAACACTCATGATCAGGCAGGAATAGCTTTCGTTCTTTGATGATGCTGCCCCAGGAACTCGTCGACGCGATTATTGACCTCCTGCACGATGACCGTCGAACCCTCGCATTGTGCTCCCGAGTCGCGAAATCGTGGCTTGACCGGAGCCGATCCCACCTGTTCTACAAGACCAAGGTCACCGGAGAGCCTGCGAAGGAGGATTATGCAATATTCTTCAATGTTCTTCAAACGACACCATCTATAGCACGGTCTATCCGAGTCCTCCGAATGACATCTGCGTCGGGAAGATCAATAATACAAGACCATCGGCAGAGGCAGTACACAAAGCTCAGTTTCGGCAGATTTGCGTCCATCCTCGAATTGCTTCCGCGATTGCGGGAGTTGATGTTGCACGACGTGGTATTATTGACGGATACCGCCGACATTGTAACACGGAGCCGCCGTCGCCCAATTGGATTGGATGTCTTCGAGCTAAAGAGGGTTGGAGTCTCTGGCGAGGATAATAACCTATCTGCATTCCTTGATTGCGTTGCAGAAGTGGTTCAAGTACGGCTGTGCCTCATTGTTGTTCCCTCTATACGGGATCCCCTTCCTCGTTGCATCGCTCCGGAGAAAATAACCGTCCGCTCTCTGACGATCGATTATACCAGTTTCATGGATGTTTACATCCCCGAACTATTGAAATTTGTTCAATGGGATCAGTTGCAGACTCTCGATGTGGCCCTGAAACAATCGAGGGAGTTCGATGTCATCAGCCGAATCGTCGAACATAGTCGGAATAACCTACAAAGCTTTACACTTGACCTACGGCGACATGACTTCTACAACCCCTATCGTGCACCCGGTGCGTGTTGATTTTGCGTGATCGAAAGGAAGGCGGGCAACTCACATACAAGTAATACAGAAGAAGGAGATTTCGATTTTGAACAGCTGAAACTTCGCCGCTGTATAGCCCTACAATCCTTAACGATCAGATTGTTTGTCGGCATGCATGACGCCTCAGTGGCCAATCTTGCATGGCTGGTTGTCCTCGACATACTTCCCAGCACACCGTCCACCCTTACTACCATCACATTCCACATAACCTGTTCGGATGGGGCTACTGCCATGGCTGAAGGGGTAGATGAAGAAGACGAGGATGAGTCTGAAGAAGAGGACGAGGGCGGGGACGAAGAAGAGGATGGCGAAGAGTCTGAGGAAGAGGACAAACTGGTGGTTGACCCCTACCTTATAGGTCTTCGCTGGGCCGACTGGGGTCGCATCGGTGATATGCTCGGTACATTTCCGCATTTGCAGCAGGTTGCCTTTGGCTCCTGTGACGGCCAGATGCCTCCCAGGTATAACCGTCTGCCATTATCGGAGCAAGCGAAGAAGACAATACGAGAAGGATTGCCTTCCTTTGAGGCGGAAGGCAGACTTCGGTTCCTCTAGCATTGACATCGTGGGATATACGCGCATGTAGTGCATCGTCTTGCGTACGTTTCGCATACGTTCTTGGGCATGACGCGGCCATAACGTACAGCACTCGTAAGTCATTTGAGCGCTCTATGGGAAGTTGGAAACTTGGCCGACATTGATGGTCAAGTGAAGGTCAAGTTTCGAGGCATCCTCCAAGTCTATATATATCGCGCCCAGGAAACGTATCTAAATTGCTTATCCCATGGAGATAGAATGTACGGCATTCAAGTGAGAATAAATCTCATTTGCAAGTCAAATGCTCATTCGAGTTATAAGGCAGCCAAGCCTTGGTAGGCGGTCGAGATGAGTTTCTGGGAAGTTGAACGGATAACCGCGAATGCACTTACTATGGCCCGGAAACTGACAGATCCGGCGCTATGTGTCTTTGGCTGGGTTGACAAAGCAGCACGAGAATGGAGAGAAGGTCAGGTGTGATCAGGTCGGATCATGGTTCACTGAAGATAGGGATGTAGAGGCAGTCAACCGTCAGGAACGGTCAGCAGTACTGCAAAACGGCGAAGGTTTGACCTTGCCTGCCATGTCAGCCAGACAATAGGTGCGAGGGAATTCGAACAGCTGTGTACGCTAGCACGCTTTGCCACCTACAGCTCCTACTAGTACTCCTGCTCCGGCATCTTTGAAAGTCCCTGATCAGCAGGAAAAGTGACACGGGCACTGCATGAGGAAAATCATGTCATCGATATCAGCCAGAGTGGCCAGCCTATGGGCATTCTCTGACTGTCAGGACTCAGGACTCAGGCCACGACATCGGAGTTCGGTCACTGGGGTACGTCGTATGGAGGTGGATGATACAGTGAATTTCCACGGCCGCCGCGTCTGATAGCTGGGTGAACAAGGGTGAACGGTAGTCGCGCGTTACCGATGATGTTCTTATGCCGCGTCGCAACAGCGCGAGAGTGACCTCATGCCCGAATCATACGCGTGTTTGACCCAAAGTCCAACTTGCACATATGGAGAGTAACCTGCCAATCTTGAGAACACCTCATGAGTACAACACTCAGACTCGAAGATGCAATATTGAGGGCACGTTACTTACTGGCAGGGAAACAGTGCAGCTGTACGACGTTATAGTTGGAAACAAAGACCGGTACCGGAGTGAACCAAGTTGCATCCGAGCGATGCCATTGAATCGGCTCAGGCACAACTTGGGGAATGTGGGGCCGGGCCGCGGCGTTTCGCCCGTCGTGGAAGTGCAGTCCGAATTAGGCAGGAGTTCAAGGTCAGCTGTTGCCGCCTCTCGCCAACGCTAACCACAATTTCGCAGCTTCATCACAACTTGATCAAACTCGTATTGAAGAGGAATGACGGGCGCATGTCGAATCAAACAGGTGCCCCGCAAAAAATGAACTTTCCACCCTGGAATTCGGCACCTCACCCCCGCAACTACACTGCACAAAGCGTCACCATCATAAGGTTCCGAAGGACGGTAACCCAGCCTGATCTGGCTCAGAAATTGACCCTCTGTGTCCGACCACGGCTCATGCATCCATATGGTCGTGTGTGACCCATATAAGAAGCATGGGCATGTAGGCTTCTTTCCCCCGGCTCCTGCCTCCTTCGTTGTCATCGCTGGCACCTGTCCGTCGGTACTCACCTTTCCACAGAGACCGTGCGCGATAACTAGTAGCAGAGATGGGCAAAGGGGTACGCTCTCCATTTACTATGTGTTCTGCAAGTTCTTATCGGGCTAATATTAAACGTATTTCTAGTATAATGCAGCCATCGCTTCCAATCCGGTAAGCATGGATTCCGTCAAAGTGTATCTGCAAGTTGTGACAATGCCCAACAGTACATCGTTGGCTCGTTCGCATGTATCGGTGGAGGCTTGTTTGGACTGGACATCTCGTCCATGTCCGGTGTCTTGAGCGTAAGTCTGCGATTGAGCCCCACACGAGGTTCACTGAAACTCAACATTTCGTTGTAGAATGACGCCTACAAGAACACTTTCGGTAACCCGGGCTCAACAGCTCAGGGTGCGATTGTGGCATCCATGCCCGCTGGCTCGCTAGTTGGTGCTCTTGCGGTCTCCAAGCTCGCCGACATGATTGGCCGTAAGAAGACCATCATCCTTGCCGGATGGATCTGGGTCATCGGTAGCATCTTGCAATGCGCGGCTGTCGTAAGTGACGAAGAAATGATGAAGTAGTCATTGTGTTGATGTGCTCTACGACAGGACCGTGCAATGCTTGTCGTTGGTCGTATTATCTCTGGGATGTCTGTCGGTCTTGCATCCGCTACAGTTCCACTGTATCAGTCAGAAATCACTGCACCTGCTATCCGTGGCCGTCTAGTTTCTATGCAACAATGGTGAGCACGGTGTTCATGAAGTTATGACATTTGCCTCAACCGTCCTCCTTGATATAGGTCAATCACCTGGGGTATCCTGCTTCAATACTTTGTGGAGTTCGGATGCTCTTACATCGATGGTGTTGCATCTTTCCGTATCCCTTGGGGTCTCCAAATGATACCCGCCATCGTACTGTCTCTTGGTATGCTTGTCTTCCCGGAGGTATGTCTACTCAGTTGATCTCTTCCGATTCGACGAATCTAAACCCCACAAACAGAGTCCTCGATGGCTCATCGATCACGATCGGTAAACTTATCTTGGCTCACATGGCTTCCAAGCAATATACTCACCGCGTATCTCTATAGCGAAGCTGAAGCTCTCGAAATCCTCGCTGACCTGCACGGTGGAGGTGATCCAAACAACGAACTTGTCCAACTTGAGTACGCCGAAATCAAGGAACAGGTCCGCTTCGAGCGAACTGAGGGTGCCAAGTCCTACCTTGATCTTCTCAAGCCAGGCGTTTTCCGTCGGGTTACCTTGGGTTGCTCCTTGCAGATGTGGTCTCAACTTTCCGGCATGAACATTATGATGTGGGTCCTTCACACAATATACGTTCCTGGCTCGATATGCATAATACTGATACCAATTTCCAGGTACTATATCATCTACGTATTCCAAGGTGCTGGTCTGACAGGTCGCCGCGGAAACCTCATCGCCGACTCCGTGCAATACGTCCTCAACGTCGCCTTCACCGTTCCCGCCATCATCTACATTGACAGATGGGGTCGTCGTCCCATGCTCATCATTGGCACCTTACTCATGGGCTTCTGGCTCTTCCTCGTCGGCGGTCTGCAAGGACGCTTCGGTCACTGGGGCACCGTTGACGATGCAGGTACGTTCAACGTCTATCTCACACTTGTATATTGATCTTCCATTGACTGAACGTATCATCATGCAGCTGTCTGGGTTATCGAAGGCCATGATTCTGCCACCAAGGCTATCATCGTCTGCTCATATCTCTTCGTTTGCAGTTTCGCCATCACCATGGGTCCCGTACGTTCCCCCCTTTTCGTCTCGGATAACATTGGGACTTACCCGCTTGGAACCTAGGTATCCTGGACATACCCCGCTGAGATCTTCCCCATGCGTGTTCGCGCCAAAGCAGTGTCTATCGCAACTGCTACAAACTGGGCCTTCAACTTTGCCCTCGCCTTCGCCGTCCCTCCCGGCCTATCCAACATCGCATACAAGACATACTTCATCTTCGGAACCTTCAACTTCGCCGCATGCATCCATATCTTCTTCTGCTTCCCCGAAACCGCCCAACGTACCCTCGAAGAAGTCGAGGACATCTTCGCGCAAGGCCACATCTTCACTGCTTGGAAGATCGGCAGAGATGTTGGCAAGAAGACCGTTCACGATGTCGTCAAGGATGGCAAGGCGGATAGTGAACATGAGGAACATATTGATGAGAAGGTTGCTGTGTGATCGTTGTAATGACCAAATTTTCTTGTAATGCTACTTTGTCACTATCATTCTTGTTCGTTGTTCTTTCTCTTTTCATGCCTTGTATGAACAAGATCATATTGAGTTCTCACTTCAACATCACTGCTTAATAATAACAGCAATGCTACGACCATTGTTCGTGCTGTAACGTCACATAACAATCGCTCGCACCCATGAACCTTACCTCAGCCTCTAGCTTTCATACTCGACAGTACTAGTGAACGGGGGGGGTGAGGCTTTTGTTCAGCTGTTACTAAGTTGGAATAAGAACGTGGTTGATATATAGCAATATGTTACTGCCTTACATGGCCTGGTGGTCTAGTAGTATGATTCCTTCTTAGGGTTCTTTAATCGTTTGGAGGAGGTCCCGGGTTCAATTCCCGGCCAGGCCCATCGATCGTCAGTAACAATGATCCATTTTTGCGTTACCATCTTTTTGGTTTTTGTCGTCCGACGCCGCGCCATGCATAAATATGCTGTACGTACTAATGTAAGTACTCTCACCAACATTATTTAGTTCACTATAGAACTCCAAGAGCAGCCTCAAGGAAATAATTGCAACCATGCATGATCTTGCCCAAACTACTGTTGGTCAATGCAACAAATTGCTGTAAGTCTTGCCTAGAATACTCACTCCTGCCACCGGTTCTTTACCATCATGACTATGGAACGATCAAACCGCATTGCAAACATTGCTAGATACACTATTACAGCACATGTAGTATACTTACAGTTATCTACGCCAAGAATGAGTCAAATGCAATAAATATAACCACAAACATATTTAGGCAATCCCAACACCCAATCTATCTGCTAACCTTTGCGACTTGCCCACTGACAAGATACATAAAGCCAGCAAAAAGAGAAAGTGGGGGGATCCCCCGACGACACAAGCCGGTACTGCAGTAGCAAGGTCATCGTGCCTCCGAGTTGCAAGCAGAGCTCGGAGGACAAGGGCGGCAAAAATTAGATAACCA
>JSYW01002107.1:0-10030 GCA_000787475.1 Lentinus polychrous
CAAAAGGCCAGAGTGGTGAGGAAACAACCTTGTCCGGAGGCCGGTTATGTAGCATTCGGGGGTTGCGCACGGACCATGCAGCGAATCTGCAGGTAGCCGCTCGAGGTGGCATGCAGTAACTCGCCTCATGCAGACCATTTTTCCGACAAAACTGGAACAGCGTCACCGTTCCTGGCTACGAGAGGTTTCCGACATACAGAGGTCACCGACTTTCAGCTCCGATGACAGCGACCCAAGTCACCCAACGCTACTTCAGCGTATAAGTCCCTCGAGATTTGCGCACGATTCGAGGGAACCACGTCCGGATGAGAAGACGTATAGATTATATACTGTTGGATCGATACATGACCACCGCAGGTGCTCACCCAATTCGTTCAGGTAGATTCGGTCAAGTGCCGGATAAAAGTATGATCGAGTTGTCCGCGAAGAGTCTATACGAAAAGAGTACGATTGATGTGCATCCGAGGATTCCCCGAATGTCTCCGAACCCTCCAATGGTACTATCCAGCATGTGTGCTTCTGTGGGTGCTTGTCAAGAGGCTCGACTGGGGCCATTGCGGCATTGCGGCATGGCCGAATGTGACCCACGTCACCAAGGCGATTTAAACAGAGACTTCGATGTTCACGTGATAGTTTATGTCACATTACGCGTCACAAGTGCAACTCCTCCAAGTACAGAAAACATATATACCCTGGCCCAACCCCTAACGCCCAACCTTAACGCCCAACCTTAACGCCCAACCCTAACACCTAACCGTAACCCAACCTAACGCCTAACCAGTAACTGGGGGGTTCCCCCCCAGACCCCCCGGGGAAAGCACCTGTCACGGGCATGCACACATAATCGGCAACAAAAATGAAGCGCTGAAAGAAATCGATATCCTACCGGCGCCTACTATGACCATCTGATGCCCGGTACACTCGGCATCATCGGCAATGTCTTCGCTGGCGTTGGTTGCCATCGTACTATTGATGTCACTTTTCATGGTTACGGACCACGGAGAATTCACACCGAATCCATCATAGTACTCTTTTCGTCATTCCTCGTCCGCGAAGGAAAATCCTAGCGTGGTTGTAAGGCCCCAAGTTACGGGAACAATTTCCAGATACTGTGTGGTCCACAGAGATCCCGGCCTTGCAACCGCCGCTGCCTGCGCCCAAGACAGCGATGCAAGGAATGTACTCTTTCATTTGGGATCCTTGTGGCCTTCAAAGGAGAAGTGTCATTTGCGAAATATGCGGTTGGAGCCCCAATTCTGGACATACGTACTCCGGTCGTTATTGAAGCTATTGATACGAAGCTATTATTGATACAAACGGCCTCACACATGCCAAGCGCGCCGACTAATCCCTGACCGGCTGGGACAATAGATTCACCAGCTACGTCGCCATAAGAGTCAGATGGAGGATTGTTGACATAATAAGCTCAATAGGAGGCTATACTGTTCCTAAATAAACGGAGGATAGGATGGTAGACAATATCGTCACTTACCGATACCAACAAAGGATAGTAGAAGGGGTGAGACCAAGACGGCAACGCAACACATTCGCCTGTGTATGCCGATACACTTTGCGGGCCCTGTACAGCCATCAGTATCTGTGCCAGGAGGACACTTACTCAAGTGGAGGCCGAGACCTATGACATTTCGGATATATGCGCTGCTTATCGGGAGAATTGCTCTCGCTGTAGCTGCCAGGTACGCACTTGTGCAAGAGTGGAATGCATTGTGGTTGGTTCTAAATCATATGGTGTTCGGTAGAGGAAGCAAATGCTATCAAACTCATTTGCTCCCCCTTGTCCAATCCCATACGACCTCGCCAAAACTGCGGGCAGAGCGGGGGCGATATCAAGTCAGCCTTTATCTGACGTTCCAGTAAAGCGTCCAATACGCTTGGGACATGCTCTGCATGGAGTTGTCCCAACCTATGATTGGCGTCGCAATCGTATCAGCAAGCGCGAATATGAGCAATATCCATGGCTAGTATTTACCACTCTCCATCCGGATACACCAGAAGGTTTCCAGCATATCTATAGGCAATGCGGTTAGCAAGTGTCCGTCATATGAGTACTACCGTCGGTCGTACTCACTTATGTCCACCAACATGAGCGACTGCTCCAATTTTGATTTGGGATGAGAGCCCACGTCGCTCAACTTCGTTGCGCAACGCGTTGTAGACTTGCCCGCCAGTCTCCCCACAGTGACAGTCGCGTTCACCATGCGTGCAGACATATAAGTGCCGTACGCCGTCATGTTTGAACGTTTGGTCGGGTGAGTGGGTAGCATGTCGTTGCAGGATTTCGTTCACTTCCTCCAGGTTACTCATCGTCACTTCGGGCAACTCCAGACGTCCTCGTGCGCGAGAGAACACGGTAAGATAATATGCCTCTTCACCCTCACCCGCATCCCACTCTGCAGTAATTCCATCTGCGAATCTCGGGTGAACGGGCTGTTCGGGAGACCATGAATGGTTCACCAATCCACTCCATTGAGACGCAAGGAACTGAAGATTTCTTTGGACTTTTGATGGTACTCTCTTCGGGTAGGCAGTGGGAGGCAGTCGGGTATGGAGCAAGACATAGGCTTCATGGTATGCAACAGTGCCCGAGAGGGAATCCTTCGCAGGAGTTGAATAAAGTCGAGGGAAGCTTGGGAGTGATAGCGCGATTCGTCTGGGTCCGAGCATGATGGATGAATGAATGTCGCTGACTAAGCGCATCAGGACCGCTGATCAGTTCATGGCTCGGTAGCGCCCATCCCAGTATGGGAAGTGTTGTCGTTGATTTGATTCGCAGCGTCCGCTGTGGCGTTCACGTCGGCAGGCTGCAGCCTTTACCATGACTTGAATTCCTTTTCTGCTCGTTTTCAGGGCACCATGCACGCAACCGAGCCTCAAACGCACTCCTTGTAGATTGACTACTTGCTAGCCCCAAATGGACGGCGTCCCGCGGTCTGCACGGGCGCGATCTGAGTCAGGTTCCTGAGTAGGGCTCGACCAGAGCTCGACACCCTGACGTGTCACGGTCAATTTGTTATTCGAATTGTTCTCTCCCATTCTAACCATCTAGTGAGGTTTCCTGACAGTGGAACGACTAGCCGGTGTGTGTTCTCTGTCGCATATGTTACCAAGTACTAATGCGTATTAAGTCGCTTCAGCATGTTAAGCTCTCTCAGCAGGGTAATCCGTCTCTTCATTCCTATACCGGTAGAGCGACATGCACTCGAATGGTCCACCTTACTTGCTGCATATGGCTACCTCCTGCCATTGCAGCTATTGGCGTATCTCTCTCAGAGACATGGGACGAAAGGCCTTCGTATCGCCCTGCTACCTCTGGTACTCACAGCAATCGTTAGAGGGACGTTCCATTACGGAAATCCATATGACCCAGCGTACTAACTAGTCTCCTGGGCTAGAGGTACAATATATATATATTTTTGGGCTGTCCTCGAGTTTATATTGATCGACGACATTCCTGTAGGTCTCATATGTTTCAGCTCCATTGCCATGGCCTTGGATTTCACATTCCTAGAACGAACGAAACTGGAACAGACCGTACCCCCTCCTTCTGCGAAAGACATGCACAACGGCTGTGGTCATACAAAAGACAGCGACTACCTCTGCCACTCAAATTCCCAGAAGCCCGAGTCAATAGACGAGCGGGTCGCAAAGCCGGGGGCAACAAATAGTGGATTACGTCTCCCACCTTGGTTACAAGATTCGATTGACGCAATGATATGCATGCGTGGAATAGGCTTCGAATTCGGGAAAGACATCCATATTCCGGCGGATACACGTGATCACCGACGCGGCCCTTTTCTACGCACTGTCGCCTACACATGGTTTATATCCATCCTCAGGATCGACCTTTGTCAGTTATTCCTGACTTCACTCCCTAGAATTGGTTCCTACTACGGAGGCACTATCTTTCTACCCGAACTCTCGCCCTTGCCGCGTTATACCCTATCGACCTTCATACACATCCTCACTGGCCTTACTATCATTTCCGGTCTCGAAGAATGGTACTCCTTAGCCACGTTTGTTGCTGTCGGTCTGTTTGGTCAATCGCCTTCATCATGGCCTCCCCTCTACGATGATCCATGGGCGTCGGATTCATTACATGACTTCTGGGGAAAGCGCTGGCATCAGCTTCTTCGGAGGACGTTTGCAGTCCTAGGAGGTATTCCAGGGCGAGCATTTGCTGGGAGAATCGGATTGGTGTTTGGCACATTCCTTGCGTCCGGACTGTATCATGAGCTCGCAATGTATCCTGTAGACCGGGGACTTGATCACCGTGTTACAGCGTTCTTCGTCTTGCAGGCCGTTGGGGTCCTTGGCGAGGAGGCCTTTAGGCATGTTACCGGGAAAAAAGTCTCTGGGTGGCCAGGAAGAATTTGGACTTGGATCTTTATCCTTGGCTTCGGCCAAATGTGCAGTGAGTTCTCGAGCGTAATCTCCGCCTCCTTCAAGTTGTGTCTCTGACCAAGGATTTCATTCACAGCCGATTCATGGCTCAGTCGCGGGCTGGCACGTGGAATTTTCCTTGCAGGTCCTACGAAACGACTTCTCATCCCGATGGCGGAACACATCTGGAGAAAATACTACTAATAACTCCTCTAAAATTGTGGTATAATCCATCCTACTAGCAAATCGGCACCCAATCTATATGTCGACGTATCGTTGTAAATAAAACTCTTCTATAACAATGGCATAGTCTTGTGGATATCTCATGTAACCACACTCGCTGTTCTAGGTATTGTCTGGAGATGCGACCCCCGCTCGTATACGAAGGATATCTTGACGTGATAGACCGGCTTCGTTGCAAAGCGAACGGAATATCGAGTCATCTTTGTCTAACAGGTTCAATGGCGTGTCGAACTCAGCCACCTTACCCGCATCCATGACCAGTATGCGGGGAACCCGGCAGCAAATATACCGATTCCGAGAATCAGGATGTTTCCCAACACATCGAGACGCACACCCAGCCATCGCTGAATGGTTATAGTCATGTAATATGCTCGGTTCTCCATATCGAGTCCCTGTTCCGCCCTGATGATGAATAGGTCTTGGGCGGCATAAGCGCGGACAGTGCTTAGGCCAGTTAAGGTTTCTATAGCGCACGCGAGAGTCGGTGAACTATTACTGTTAGGGTCTGTTAGATGACAACTTACCTGAATATGATGAAGATAACGCCGAACGCATAAGAGAATCCAAACGCTTCGTCTCGACGGATGTGCGCCCATAGTAGATGGCTGCGAGGTAGTACAATATCCCAAGCGGAACGAAAATGATTCCAAGGTAGGGGAATGTATAAAACACAAGGGCAATTTCTCCAAGCACTGAACTCGTAGAGGATGATGATGAGTTAGGAGCACAGTATACCATCATGGGACACATACCCTATGGTAGCCAGCAGCTGCATAGGTAATGGAACATGCGCTACAATGCCGCATAGAAGTACAGTTCGTTATAGCTCACCTGGAATGTCATCATTTCTATTTCATTATCGAGGGTATCCAGGTCCTTTGACAACCTCGACATGATTCTTCCCATAGGTGTTGTGTCGAAGAATGAAACGGGGGATGCAGGACAGCGGATAACGCAGCCCTGAATAACCGCAGAGACGCGACAAGCGCCACCAGACTAGCCAAACAGCTTCGAACGCACTGACAAGAATAGCGAGGGCTGCAATTGTCACTCACCTGATAGAGGCACTCAACGTGAACGCGAATATAGCTGCCGCCATCCCGAGACCGGCATATGTACCCATGTAGTCAACCTGACTGAACCCCTCGATGCTTTCAGAGGTCCAGAATTCAAGGACGATATTTTTCGCAACCAAAGAGCATATAGTCACTCGCTCAACATTAGGGTATGAAAAGATACCCATACCTTGTGAGCCTTGGTTCAGAGCAACCAGTATGACGATGGCTGGGACCAGGACTGATCCCCTAGCATACTACAGGTACTTCGCATATACGGTCCCCGAAAATGAACCGGTCAACCGTTCTTCTTCTTGCATAAGTGTCAGACGTGTCTTCTCCATGTCCTCGCTATCCATAGCGGTGTTGAGCTCTTTCGCTTTCCCGGCTTCTTCACTCTCTGTCTCTGCCTTCTCTTTCTCCAAGCTCCCGTAGCCTCCATGATCCCAGTAAACAAAGTGCTATTATCCATGAGATCCTGTCGGAGATCAAAACATACGATCAGTATGCGGAATGAGAAAAATCTCACTAGATGACATACGGAGAACGTTCCTTGCTCGAATATCGCGCCACTATCCATAAGATATATGTAATCCGTCTCGTCGAGGACATGCAGAGAATGCGTCGCCAAGACTCTGGTCTTGTTAGCCAATGGCCCGCTCAACAAACAGTTCTCAAGGATTTGCCTGCCGACATATGCATCGACGGCACTGAACGAGTCATCCATGAGAATAATGTCCGCGTTCGAGTACGCCGCACGAGCAAGCGATACTCGGGCCTACCAAGTGCAGTCAGAACAGAGACGGCGTCTTGTGAATCAAAGAGACATACCTTTTGACCACCGCTCAAGTTGATTCCTTTTTCTCCGATTTCGGTGTCCTCTCGGTTCGGCAGCATCACGATATCATGCTCCAGACAGCATGCTTTGATAACATCACGCAGCTTGTATCGGATGAGATCAACAATAGTTCACTTCGCAACCCGTCAAAGAATCATACCGCTGCTCATCCGGCTCGCGTCCGAACAAGATGTTCTCTCGGAGAGTGGCATTCATGATCCATGCAGTCTGGGGTACATAAGCTATTGTCGAGGAGAATATTGCCTGAGAGCCATGATCAGTGACGGGTGATGTGCGTTGGCACGTCCAACTTACCCTGCCGCGTGTCCTTCGCCTATAAGAGCTTGCAGCAGCGAGCTCTGAGGACGATGTGAATTTGTGTTCAAGGTGAGGATAGTATACACGCACCTTGCCAGATCCGACTCACCCCACGATTGCGACGAAGGAGCCCCTGTTCACCTTCAGACAAATATTCTGTAGTGCAAACGGCTGATCCTCGGCCTTCTCTTCCCTCGTTTCTGAAGGAGTTGAACCAGACTGGGTATCAGTTGGCAACACCGGATCTCCGTTCTTCTTCCATCCGGAGAACCAATGCCCCCTCCTCCCTTCTCGACTCGTTTCTGTCTTTAATTTCGATGTGGGGTTGTCTGTGGGAGAGGGGCTCTTCCCCTTTTCATGCGAGACTCTGTCTCCGCCAGTACCTCCTTTGTACGCTACCTCCCACTGGAAGTCACAATCGATATCGATGGCATGTTCACTTGTAGGTTCGATAAGGTAAGGCTCAACCAGCCCTTCAGCTGTGAGGAACTTAGAGATACGCTGAAGAGCAACAACGGCGTCAGCAGCACCAGAAAGAACTATAGGCAAGAACATCATAGGGCGCGAATGATCTGCAGTCGTATTAGCTTCTATCGTTAAATGATATAAAGTCCTCCATCGGCTCACGTTGAAGAATTGGAGGGAGGAGAAATTGACGGCGACATTCAGGTCATGGCCGCTCAGAGCGTATGTGATCTATCATGATAGAGATGGTCAGATATTCGGAGCATTCAGCCAGCAGGAAGATACTGATAAAGGTCAAGACAGTGGCCAGGATCGGAATCGCGATCGAGGCAATGATGACTGATCGCGCATAGCTGTAAAAGCGTTATGGGTTACAGCTCAGGTTGCGATGCAGAGGAAGAATACCTACACCATTGTTCTTACAGTTCTCAACTCCGTCGCTCTGAGGTCTCCAATCTGATGTGAGTAGAATCCCTCCCAAGCGAAGAACTTGATCAGCCGGATTCCTTGCAAGACCTAACAGAGCATGAGAGACGTCGCATGAGCCTGGAATGTGGACGAAGTACCTCTGTCATCAGCCGTACACGGGAGTCCGTAAGCTCGATCCCTTTCTTGCGCTGCATCAACATGATTGCCACGAGTATCATTTGCATCGGGGAAAGGAAAGCACAAGAACCTGAATGATCTCTCTCAATCACGGAAGACGGGATCTCCCTAAGTGATACTCACACTGAGGCCGACCAGAGCGGAAGGACCGAGCTGCAGCGAATGTCAGAACCACATAACCATGATAGCATTGTTGTCTCACATTGCCAAATAGGAGACCGATACCGATGGCGATCTGATGAATAGATTACATCGGTTTTACTTCAGAGCGAGTAGACAAACCCCTACCTAGATGGGTGACACCCATACACTGAACCAATCGGTCAGTGATCGCAGTACGCATTCCTACGTGTAGAATAGCTTACTTATGAACTTGCGCACAGAAGATATCAAGTCTCGTAGCATCCGCAAAAATCATGGTCGTGATTTGACCAACGCTATGATCAAGCCGAGCTTTTCCGCTTAGCCGGAGAGACTTTCGGACTATAGCACCGATAACCTGTTCGTGGTTCAGCAAACAGAAACAATTGGAAAAGCGATATGCCGAGCCTCCTTACAGCTGTTCGAACAGACAGTCCGCTTGAAATTGTTACTAGGGACTGTATTAGATCAGAGTTCACATGGCAGGCCACTGGAACTACCTTGTGTATAATGATTCGTCATCTATGTCGGTGTTAGTCACCATAAGATGCGGATAGGTGTTCTCCACATACCAGACTTGCAGCCTCTGAGAACGTTGATGTATTAATACGTTTGCTAGTATGATCCTGATGGTGTAATACTCACCTTGCATGACAAACAATGCGAAGGCCACTCCAATACCATACCCAATGCCTTGAGATTTAGCTATCCCGGAAGCTGCACGCTCGGCCTCCGAGAGGCGATAATAGGCGAAAGAATTCGTCAACCATGTCAAGAGCACTTTACTGACCAGGGGTGTCGTAGTCTTCAGCGTGTCTGTGACAAGATTCAGCAAGAAGGGCTTGCAGTACATTCGGATAACCTACCAGAGACCAGCTTCAGAGCACCGGACAACAACCACTGCCATTGGAATGCTCTGTATATAGCCTTTACGAGTGAATCGTCGTACTTAGGCTTGCCAGATTTCTTTTCGGACTCTTTATCAACATCGGATGCGACCTTCGGGTGCACAGTTCTCCAAGATGAGAGATCATCGCTCTGACTGGGTACATTTCCCCTAATGTGAGCAGGACGTTGTTCTGGGGGACACCGAGCATAGAAGAGTCTTTCCAGACGATTGCCCAAGTTTTCTGTGAGTCTGCCGGAGGGTAGCTCCCATAGATCTACATAGGTACAATCAGAGAGAGAACTCAGAAGAGGCCCGTATACTTACCTTGTTTCTGTATAGGTCTGGAAAAGCCCACTTGCAGGAAAGAATCAAGCCAAGCGAACAGTAGTCTCGATAGGGGGCTGTTTGACCGTTAGTAACGCTGGAAACTCGCCTTCAAAGCTTCGACGTATTGAAGAGATATCACTCACGAAGCATGAACTTCGGGAAGGACATAGCCCTCCCCGTATGCTGGCGGCGCAGGTGGAGGATGGAATGGGTTATACATCCTTTGAACTACTAGTCGCTCTCGCGACTAGTCCTGGATACACCTCAGTCACACAGTCGTACGTCTGCAGAGTCGTAGTTACTTTGACTAGTACCCCAGCTCTCGCCTTATGTACCAAGTATCGGTGCCGCATTGTGTTGTACGCGTGCCGAGTCCTTCTCGCCAGTATCTGTGCTCAATACGAGCGCGAACTTGTAATCCGGAACCGCAGAATTGATAATGGGCTGGATGTGACAAGTATTGACTCCATCCACAAGGTTTGGCAATGCGCCGAGCTTGAAACAAATCACAATTTGGTTGTCAATGCAGTTATGATGTTGAACGTTGCTGGACATTGAGGTTATGATAGCCTTGTACTCGTATCGCTTCAGGAGACTAATGCCTGCAAGTACTTACCGGCAACAACTGAACACCTATTCCCTCGTGAGGCACTCACGAGTCACGACGTCCAACTGCGCGTACGCGTTCACCGAGTACTAGTATCGACCGCAAGAATTGTGTATCTTGTTACGAACCTAATCAGACGC
>JSYW01002108.1:0-14696 GCA_000787475.1 Lentinus polychrous
ATTTTCGGCAGGACCTGAGGGTGACCGTGACTAGGAGAAGACATTTCGGCACAGCCGTCCAAATTTGGCAGATGCCGAGCCATAAGCGCTCGTTTGATCTGTTCGGCAAAGTCCTACCGTGACCTGTGACATGTACGAAATTTTGGTTTCGGCGAGGGGTGCCGTGACGCGTGACTGCCGAACCGTTCGAAATGGTACAGTAGGCAGTATCTTGCATTGCACTCACGGCATACGGTAGTTGATCACTCAGTCATTGTCTTGTCACTGCTTTCTCCCATATCAATCATATTGTGGAGATAATCTAAATGACAACGGTGGTAACTTCTAACCATTCATCATATACTGTAGCACCCTCCCTTCAGAACGGACCCATCGCGAGGGATAATCTTCTGCGCTCGTGCCATAGCCCCACGCCAGATTAGTTGACGGCGTAATAGCGGGATTTCGCATTCGAGCCTTCTAAGGCGGCTTGGCCATTGCAGCGTCAACACCGGGCAAATAGAACCGGACCCACGGCCAAGCCTCATAATTGAGCTTGAGGTTTACTTGACCATGAGTATGGTGCATTTGGGGTTACGGGAGCCATAGGTGAAGATGGCCCGAAGTCACGGTGCAAGGAGCTCAAGTCCAACGGAGACAGTCGGGGTTTGGAAGAGGAGCTCTGCTGCTGGGATAACGACTGGGATGAGGGGGTAGACGAGCCCGGTGTTTGTCCGTAAGGTTTACTTGACCATGGAGCATTTGGGGTTGTGGGAGCCATAGGCGAAGATGGCCCGGAATTACGGTGCAAGGAGCTCAAGTCCAAGGGAGGTAGTTCGGGTTTGGAGCCACTAGAGGGTAAAGAGTGCGGCTCCCCACGCCTGAGCAAATGGGCAAAGGACTCTCCAGCGTAGACCTCGCTCCTGTCGGAGTCATGACGTGCCTCAAGAGGCTCAAAATATGGGTCGAGGCGCGCAACGAGGTCATGGAAATCACGCGCAGTGAGGGAGTACTCTCCGGCGTAGTATTCGCTCTCTTCGGATCCGAGATGACGTGCCTCGAGAGGCTCATATGAGTCGAAGCGGGAAACAAGCTGATGGAATGAATGAGGCGCTTCGGGGGAGTACTCCTCGCTATCATCGAGTTCGTGACGTGCTTCGAGGGGCTCGAATGAGTCGAAGCGTGCGACGAGGTCGTCATATATGTCACGAGCTTCGGGGGAATACTCCCGCGAGCGGAGTTCGGGGAGAGTATCTGTATCAGCACCCTCGACGGATTGCCATCGAAGGGGGTGAGCGAGCGCAGCGGAACACAAGGCGGAACCAAGAGTAAGGGTAGCGACAGCGGACAAGCGCATGATGATGACGGCGAAGATGTGGGAGTGAAAGTCGTGAATGAGAATGGAAGGAGCGTGAACTCAGATGACTTTCTCGATTGACGAGGAGGAAGACACAAGGTTGAAGGCTATGTTACAGAAGACATAGTCATTATGGGAAATGAACGTCAACGACATACTTTTGGCACTCACCGACCAGCACCACTGTGATTGAGCCAGGAGATGAGCAGAGCAGACCAGCTGAAGAGCTCACGACTAACGAAGCCGTATTCTTATATGAGTGCGGGAGTCCCTGATTACTGACTGATGAAACTCCTCTTTTCGGATCGGCTATCACTAGTCCTTAGATGAGTCTGGGATACATATGTAGATGGAAGCAAATCTTACGACCTGACAAACATGATAAAATCCTTGAATCCGGGAACTCGCCTGCCTGTGGTATCAGCAATCAGCTACTAACCTACTACTCAGTATGAAGAGTAGAAACTACTTGGTTTCGTCGACGGTAGTGGCCCCACAGACATTGGAACCCAGGATAGATGTTGAATTACTTACGTAGATGGTGATTGACAAGCCAATAGGGCTGCTCCATTCTAAACTGCAACTTTACAACTTTCAAGTTTCAGAGTTGCGGAAGATTTCGCCCTCGGCAATCTCGAGGGACCATGCGGTCCTCCTCGCGGGCAGTGATGTCGACGCTGTCGACGCCAGAAATATCGCTCGGTGTGCCCGACAAAACAATTTGCTGAGTTTCAACTGTATGCTTAGTCAGTTTCCCAAATCAAGTAGTGTCCCGACGCTGCCGTCACGCGATCGAGGCGCATTTGCGACGCGATTGCAATTGCGACCGCTGCAGTGAGCGACTTGTACCGTTCTCAAGCAAGCAAGCAGGATTACCATGCTCCAGGCCACCAAGGCTTCAATTGCTGAGCGCGGGGCGCATCTCGCAGAGCTGCTTACAGCAATTGCATATGATAAAGGGGCCGACAGCCTTCTACTCAACCAACTACTTGCGGACTCGCATCTGGAATCAGATGATGACAATGAGCGGGTACTCTGGGAAAGCACTCTGAGTGACCTTGATATTGTGGCACACCAAGAACGAAGAGACTTTGCGCTGCAGGTGGAAACGCTCCTCGATTGCAATCGAGGCGTGACGGCAGCGTCGGGACACTACTTGATTTGGGAAACTGACTAAGCATACAATTGAAACTCAGCAAAATGTTCTGACGGGCACCCTGAGCGATATTTCTGACATCGACAGCATCGACATCACTGCCCGCGAGGAGGACCGCATGGTCCCTCGAGATTGCCGAGGGCGAACTCGTCCGCAACTCTGAAACTTGAAAGTTGTAAAGGTTGCAGTTTAGAATTGCCCTAATAATATTACTCCTCATCATACCTTGATTCGCCTTGATCCCCAGCATGATGTGCATCACCCTAGCATCACCCGTCGATTTTGCTGTCGTTTCCACTCCCTCCGGCACAGGCAATAACACCGTAACGGGACCAGACGGGACCCTAATAATAATTTTGAAACCAAAGAACATCTTCACGACCGTGAGTTTACAACGATCACAGTGGTGGCAATGAGCATTCTACAACAGAGAACGATCTTCTTCTCTGTGATGGTCTGTAGAGGAGGCTAGGTACCACCATTCTTTCACAGTACACCGATTCCCGAGGTATCAACGCAAGTATAGTAGTGAGTGAGTATAGTAGTGAGTGAATTCCCGTAAGTATTTGAGGACAGCATGGGCCCAGGCTCGTGAAACAAGTCCGCTCGCAAGCCCGCAAGCGACGCCTGATGGTGGTCTCGTACCCATCCGCTCCTGATGGCGGGCTGTGGCACTTTTGGCCGGCGCTGATGTGGCACTTTTGTGTCGCAGCTGAGCGAACCGGGCGTACCTCTTGTCATCAATGTCAATGCTTTGCCTTGGAAGGGATTTTTGAACATTCATCGCGCGGTCGGCCAAAGGTGGAGGAGAGATAACCACTGAATCATGAAGATCATCTCACTGTTCGCGGAACGTCCTAAGAACTAGTGGTCTGAACGTAATCTACTTACTGAGCAAATATCATTTTCAAGTTAAAGGCTGCTCACGATGAATGTTGACTATAATACTGTGGTCACAGTTTTAGGGCATACTTCTCATCAATCCGGCGGTCAACACCTCCGAAGACCGTAGGTTCGGTTATAATCTTTTGAGTTCTGATGCTGATACGACAATGCGAGGACCTTGATAGTCTATCCAATGGCTAGCACCCGTCTCCGCCGAGTCGTGAGGCTTGAACTCAGTAGTTGTACCGGGCAGGGGGAGGAGGTGGAACCTTACCCACCAAGCCAGACGGTCGACGCGTCTGTGGTGGGTAGTACGTGACTCCAGGGAGTTCATTCGACCGCGGTGCAGGAGCGCTGTATGAACGGAATCGTCGTGTACTGGAGGCGACATTGCCCTTCGACTGTGACGAGGCCGATGAGGAAGCGGATACGGCGGGTGTCTGAGGGTTCGTTGACCCGGATTCGCGCCTGTATAACGGCGCAAAGAGGTCTCCAGCGTGTGCCTCGGTCTCATCAAATTCATCACGCGTTTGGAGAGGCTCGTAGCCTGAGGCAAGCTCGCTGAAGCCGTCACGTGCTTCGAGGGAGTATTCTCGAGAGTGATGCCCGGATAGAGTTTGTCGAATTTGAGCGGCGGCGGCGGCGGTTTGCGGCAGAAGAGGGGTAGCAAACACGGCTGAAAACGAAGCCGAGGCAACAGCGAGGGTGAAGAGGACAGAGAAGCGCATGATGACGAGATTGGAGGAGTCGTGAATATGGGTGTGTACAACCTGGACTTGAACAACGGTCCTTAGGGATCAACGACTTCGGGAAACGCAAGGCTAAAGTACAGATGGAGATAGACTGAAGTGAGCATGGAAGTTGAATGTTGAGGAATCATCATGACACTCACCGACCAGCACCGGGACCGAAAGTTAGCCTATTGAGGTTGACTCGGGGAGGAGAAGAGACCAGCTGAAGAACCGATGGCGTAGGTGACCGTTATTTATATGTCATAAAGGGCGCGCTGTGCTGCAGAAGGCCAAGGGTCATCACCAAGTCATCACTAGACGAAGCAGGCTAGCTGAAGTCACACCGAAAGGTTTCGTGAACTTGGAAATCGGGATGTGGACGGTGATTGCAGATCAAAGGGCAATGTGAAACAGTGGCAACGTGTCTCTGGAGCAACGCAGAAGAAAATGCAGCTTACGGGATCCTGGAGTAACACTACCGAGCCAACCAAGTCCATTAGTCCCCTTTGTGTGGAATCGTGCAGAACCACGGGTCCCTCGACCGTGGGCAGGTACGGATAGAGTGAGCGAAAGTTCATAATGCTGGCATGACCCGAGGGGACTGGCGCCAATAACGGGACTCGTCCCTCGTTATTCATGTTGCCTCGCGACGCCCGGTCACAGGACGGAGAGGGACTGGGAGTTGCACTAGACCGAACCTGCTAACGCAGAAACAGTACTTACACGTACGACTCACTAAGTGCGTCACTTTTGAACAAAGGTATCAGCTTCCAGATAAGTAAGTCATACCTGAATAATGTAACCCGTTACGCTGCCAAACTCGGGCTCGGTGACCAGAGTCCAGACTCCAGAGTCGCGTAGCGTGCGCGTAATCGACTCGACTTGACTCGGAACAGACCAACAGAAGTCACGCACCTGACAATCTAGTACACACTCGCGTTGATGCGTTATGACTGGATATTGGGTCAAAATAAGTGCTCGAGCTTCGGAAGCTTAAAGCTTTACAAGGCATTGAGGGGATTGAAGGTTGTGACATCGGCGAGTTCCATCCTGTATGAATAAGCTGGCCGTGTAAGCAGTTGAAATATAGTGGAGTCAAAGAGACAGATAGCAGTGAAACCTACCACGTATCTGCTACTTCCGCCTGCCGACAGAGTAGAGTACTTACAAACTTGAATCCAGTTCGTCGAGGTCCTGGCGGCCTTCTTCATATAGCAGATCAAGGACATCGCGCAGTGTGAATACAAAGTGAAAGCAGCATCGGATTGCGACTCAGAGTGGTCGTTGGGGGCACCGTTGGTCTTCAAAGCCCTTTATGGCAGCTGGCTGGTGGAAGTTGGAACGTCAGTAGACACGTGGTCGAGACCACGGGAAACGTAGAAACCAAAGGTTCGGCCTGTCAACGTTCAGGACGTCCAGAGTTCAGCGTTGCAACTTTTGACTGAGACACTGGAGACACTGGTTGGTTAAGAGTGGTGATAAGATGTAATTAGCGTCAGTCTACGATATATATGCAAGCAATCGACCCTGCTGGATGATCTAACATCCGACCCTTTTGTCATCTCCTCCACGAGTCTAAGTGGCTTGGCCGAGTCTAATCGACGACCGGAATGGTCACCGGTCATCACGAATCCCTCCAGGCCGACGCAACCACCGATATTGGAGTGAACGTGAATGACTCTAAACAAGCCATTCATCGCCTTTGGCCAGCCCTAGCCTTAAGCTCAGCCTCCCTCTTCTGCTGCTGCCACCACTTCTTCGCATACGCCAAGGACTCCTTGATAGAAGCAGGCTTGAGCGCTTGCGTTTTGGGAATTATGGGGATACCGAAGGCTTGACGGACGGCTGGGATACGAAGGATGACGGTTTGGGCGGAGATGCCGATGATGGAGGTGATGATGTATACCAGAACGCCCTAGAGAAATTTCGTGAGTTAGGAGAGGAGTTATATGGGGTTATTACTAGGATGGGAAACGTACGGATGGGAGGTTCGCCATAAGGAAGACGGATGCTGTTGAGAGGACGCGGAAGAGGTTGATGAGGTGAGGCATGTGAGGGGTGGGGGTCATGTCGCGCAGACCAATCTATCATAAAATACAAATATAAGGGCTTTAATCAGCAAAGTCGCGGATGAGGGAGAACACACCGAGAGTTGGATATTCATCGCCACGGCTGCCAATATCGGCAAAGTGAACGTTGGGTCCGCAACAGTCAAGTCAGGCAAGAAACTCAAACCGCTCCACTTCAACTGTTCCACGGGCAAGTCACACAGCTTCTTTACGCCAAAGAACATGCCAAGGGTAACGGGCAACTGGATGAAAGGCATCAACGCCATACTGGGAATGCTAACGCCAATCTTCTCATAAAGCATTTTCTGCTGCAACAGAGCTTTTTGCATGAGCAGCTGGTTACCCCTCGCCGCGTTCATTTGCTCTCTGAGAGCATTGATCTGCGGTTGGTACGGGATCAACTTGGCGCTGTTCCGAAGGGCGATGACGGAGAAAGGGAAGAGGATGACTCGAGAGAGGAGTGTCGAAACGACGATTGTCCAGAACCAGGGTAAGCCTGATGTTACGTGGATGATCTCCATTCCCCATCGGCAGATACCTGCTGGAGACCAGGATGCAAGGCCCAACGCTGCGAGGTCTCCATACTGCATTGGAGTGGGGAGGCCCGAAGCGACGTCGACTGCCGTTGAAGCGGAGGTATTCGCTGCGTCCGAGAGAACTTCTGCGCTTGCTTCCTGAGGCAATTCTGTGATCGCACTCGACTCTACAACAGAAGCTGGCTCCGCAGGAGGCTGCTCTGCAGCTTCAGATGTGACATCCTTGAGTGGAAGTCGCTCCGCTGGTGTTGAGGGAGCAGAAGTGTCGACTGCAGGTGTTTTTGACGAGGACCACCAGAAGCTACGGAATGTGCTGGCGCGGAGACCGTATTGGTCTGTCCGGGTTGCGAGGAGGCTGCCGCGCTACTTTGGCTCAGGACCACAGCTCGGGAGGTAAGATAGAGCATACCTGTAACGCGGTTGTAGACAGAAGTCTGCCACGAGCCGACCTGTGAAGTTATTGAGAACAACGCACGTATGCAGAAGAAGTCATGAGGCGTACCGGTAACTTGTAAGCACTACCAGAGACCGCAGCTGACCTCCAGCACACCTCGAAGTTGCCAACATGATTCCCCACAAGTCCCGCCGAGGATTAGAAGCAAGACGAGATGCAACTTGGAGCAAAGTTGAGTTGGAGCAATTTCCGAGCGGATCACGCTGTCAGACCGGTTCGTTTCGGAGGATTGGTTCGCCTAGAGCTGGTTCCCCGAGGGCGCGGTCGTCAGCAGCTCGGTGTCATCTTGGCTCGTGATGAAACTGATGCGTGAAGCCACGTCGATCGTCGACGTGTCGGCTCGAATATAACTTCTCGCTTTGAGGTCTTCGGGACGCTCGCTCGCAGTCACCAACGTCCTCCAAAGCCCCCTCACCACCGTCGTCGTCGACGCCCACAACGAATCCCGAACCACTACTACATACATGTCCGCCTGAACGTCCCGCTCAACAGCTGTTTCTCTCTCCCTGCAACAAGTTAAGATAGACCGCAATGAAACGAATACTCGTCGGGCTTTTGCTATGTCTAACATTTTGGACGACTAATACTCTTGCGTCGGTGCTGGCAATCGACTATGGCACTGATTGGATAAAAGCGTCGTTGATGTCGCCCGGTGTGCCGTTTGACGTCCTTCTGAATAAGGACTCGAAACGGAAGATTCAGGCTTCGGTCGGCTGGAAGAAGGAAGATAGATTGTTTGCCTCGGATGCGTTCAATATTGTGGGTACTTTACTTCTCTTACTATTGACGATATATATTTACTCAGAATGCCGTATGAATAGGCCGGACGTTTCCCCAAAGATTCCTTCTCGCACCTGAAACACATCCAAGGCGCACCCTACGACTCCCCAACCCTCGACTTCTACGCCTCCATCTCCACCTCGGAGCTCACAGAGACCTCTCGAGGCACCATAGCCCTAGAACGGTCCGACGGAACGATCTATGCAGTCGAAGAGCTCATCGCAATGCAACTAGGCTACGTCCGAGACCTCGCCGAGTCTTCTCTCCAAGGTAAAGAGAAAGTATCGGACGTCGTTCTGACCATCCCACCATACTACACCCAACACGAACGCGATGCCGTCATCGACGCTGTCGAAATCGCCGGTATGAGGACGCTTGCGTTGGTCCATGACGGTAGTGCCGTAGCGGTCAACTACGCCATGACTCGAACGTTCAGTGATATACCTGAACACCATATCATCTACGACGCCGGTGCCTCATCTGTCCGTGCCACAATCGCGTCTTTCTCCTCTGTCGGTGGAGACAAGAATGGGAAGAACGCCGGGACTCAGATTAATATCGCCGGATTGGGCTGGGAGAGGAATGTTGGCGGGAACGAATTGGATAGACGGTTAAGGGACATCCTCATTAATGATTTCCAGAGGAAACATAGGAAGGATATCCGGAATGATAAGAGGGCTTTGGCGAAACTGTGGAAAGAGGCGAACAGGGTAAAGGGAATCTTGAGTGCTAATGCGGAGGCTATGGCTTCGGTGAGATTCATCTTCTTAGCGATCATTGAGTGTATTTTCGTTAATCAAGGCTGGTGTAGGTCGAGAGTCTTTCGGATGATATTGACTATAGGTCGAAAGTCACCCGTCAAGAATTCGAAAACGCATGCAGAGATCTGACAGGGAAGTTCGTGAAACCCATCTCGGACGCTCTAGCCGCTGCAGATATGACACTAGTACGCTCGATTATTGACTCGACCTTCATCAACTTTGCTGACGACGGGTATGGGTATAGGATAACATCACGAGCGTGATTCTGACCGGTGGAAGCTCCCGCACACCAATGATTCAATCCGCGGTCACAGCAGCAGTAGGCAAAGCCAGAATCGCACAAAACGTGAACGCAGACGAAGCAGCCGTTCTCGGTAAGCCCGATCTCATTTCATCATACCCACCGTCATAATAAAGAAGAAACCAATAAACATGTCTGACCGCAAACAAAAAAACATAGGTGCGGGACTTTACGGCGCAGGCCTCTCACGTCAATTCAAAACCAAAGATATCCGTTTGTCCGACATTGGACCTTACGATATACAAGTATCCTACACGGCTGAGTCTAAATCGGACAATTCAAAGCCTAGGACAATCAATACCCTTGTTTTCCCTGCCGGATCGAAAGCGGGGAGTAGGAAGACGTTGACGTTCAAGAGGAAGGAAGACTTCAAGATGAAATTGGTCTATCGAGGCCAGCCTGCTCCGTACGTATCTTAAAAAAAATGTCTTTCTTGTTTTCACGGCTTGTATACTTTGACGATTAGATTGAACTGACGTGTTTGTGTGATAGCGGATTCCCGACGGATATCCTGGAAGCGGAGATCACGGGTATACCAGAGGCTTTGAAGAACCTTACTGAGGCAGGTGCAATCGAACCTGTCGTGAAAGCTACCGTTGTTCTCTCCGAATCTGGGTTCGTGTCCGTTCAGGACCCGATTGCATACGGAGAGATCAAGGATGATTCGCTCAAAGGTTAGACTTGTTCTCTCTTCATTGCTCTTATCAGAAATTCAAACTGACGAATCATGCGTAGGCAAATTGAAAGGTCTCTTCGGTGGAGGCTCTTCATCGTCTTCTTCGGACGAGACGACAACGGAGAAAGAGACGCTTGCTCGGTCTGCTTCGGATGCAGAGACGAGCTCTACCGCTACTGGTTCTCCTTCGTCAGACGCACCCGAGCCTTCGAGTACCCCCGCCAAGAAGCAGGATACGATTCCCTTGGAGTTGAAGATCAACTTGTCATCTATGCCTCCTATGAGCGTTGCCGAAAAACGCGCAGCGAGGGATCGGTATGTCCAGTCTCCCTCCATCCACTCACCGCTTCCAAGCTTCTAACTGTTTGTCTGTGTTAGTCTGCTTGCCATCGACAGACTGGAAGCAGCCAAGCGCGCCAAGGAAGATGCGCGGAACTCGCTCGAAGGGTACCTCTATCGTATTCGCGACTTGCTTGAGGATCCTTCAGACACTCCTTTCATGAAATGTTCCCAAGAGAGGGAGAGGGAGACGATGAGGAGGAAACTCGAGGAAGGGTTCGCTTGGTTGAATGAACATGGAGATGATGCCGAGACTAGGGAGTATATCGAGAAACGGGCTGAAATCGAGTAAGTGTGAAACCGTCAGTGAAGAACAGCATGCAAGGCGAGAGATGGCTGATGACTTGATTTTTTTCTAATTATGACAGGAAACTCGAACAACCGGTCATCCATCGGTATCGAGAGATCGAAGAATTCCCTCGAGCATTGAACAACTCCCAAATGTGGAACTGGTCCGCCCGACTCTTCATCACCGAAGCGAAACAGAACCTCACGCAATCGCTCGAATCCGACCTCCCATCTCGGTACACCCAAGAAGAGATCGAAGGGCTGGAAAAGACGTTAAAGGACCATGAGAAGTGGTTGAACGAGATGGTGGAGAAGCAGAAGAGGGTGAAGATGAATGAGGACCCGGTGTTGGAGAGTACGGTGTTGAGGGAAAAGGTGAAGCCGCTTGAACAGCAGTTGCAGAAGTTGTTGAGGAAGAAGGCGCCCAAGGTGCCTAAGAAGACTTCCTCCTCCTCCTCCTCCTCCTCCTCCTCCTCCTCTTCGTCGAGCTCGAGTTCATCGACAAAGACCTCTGCGGGTTCTGGGTCTCCGACGTCGAGTGCGGAGAGTGCGCAGGATACTGATCAGCCTGGGCACCATGATGAATTGTAGATGTGCCTCGTCTGTCGATGTCCCGGCTGTATTTATTTCTCCAATGATTTACAAGATGATGCAGTCATCAACATATAGCTTTTCTCGTACTTCAACGACGCACGACGCAAAACGTTATCAGATATCTGCTTGGTTCAGCCTGAGTCGGTCTTCGGAAGAAGATGAAAAGCAGTGACCAGTTGAGTATGCGCATGCGTGCCTGCAGTAGTGTGCCTGCCGGGCGCGATTAAGATGTTCCGGGGTATGACGAAATGCGCTTGCGGTGAATATTTCCAGGGGACGGAGGGGAGGATTATCAAATCTTGCTCTCAATTGCGAGAAGACAACTAGTACAACAGTCTAGGTCTCTAAACATCCCAGATCTCCCTCTCTCAGCTCTTTCTTTTTCTCTTCGTGCGGTGACCTCAGAAAGAGACAAAGCCTCCCATCGATTCGATCGCTCAAGTGTACTTCATCCAGCTGCTGCCGTCAGCTGTGATCCCGTTTCGCATCTGCTCATCCTTCACATCCCACACGAGACTCGGAGCAATAGCACACAACATCCCTCGTTTGAGGCGACTCTGTATAAATACATCAGCAAGAGAGTTACCATCGCTCTGCCCAGGCCAATCTCTCGACATCGGGTCTTCGTCGTCTGACATATTCCTCTCTCCTCATTCCCATCTCCATCCTCCTTGAACCATCAATTACCCCATCTATTGCAACAACGAACAAACCCAGATTATCATCAACAATGTCTTCGCCGACGACTCTTCGCGCCGCATCAGCCGCACCGTCGTCGCCTTCCTCTCCTCGTTCTACCACCAAGCCTTCCGGAGCATCTTCCACCTCAACCGCACAGCCCGACAGGCGATCGGCAAGTCCGGTCGGTGCCAGTGCAGCCAGTAGGGAGAAGGAACGGGATTTGACGAACGGTAGGAAAGCCGATGGGCCCTCAACGTCGTCGTCTGCTGCGAACGAGACGAAAGCCTCCGATCGGGCGCAGTCTCCTGCTGCTTCGTCCAAACCGGGCCCTCCATCCTCGTCAGCAGCTCACGATGCTGTGGACGATGAAGAAGAGACGTCGAGAAATGAGGTGAGTACTTTGGTTCTCCTTTGTTCTCTTTTTGGATTCTACTATTATCTCGTATTCTTTTCTCCGCTATCCCCTTTGTCTTTGCATTACCTCGGTATTGTATGCAGCCACAAGCCCGGGGACGATGGCCCCTTCGTCATCGAGCGATGCACCATTGCGCCTCATCTCATCGGGCTGCATGTGGAGCAAGTATACTCCGTGAGGTCTGGCTGGGTTCGCTTCGGAAGAAGCGTTTCGGCCATCACGACGTTGCAGTGCCCGCCGAATGAACGGCTTGGTGCTTCTGCAGCAGGTTTGTGGATTGTGGGTGACAAACGGTGTACGATATGTATGCCTTATGATGCGCTCTCATCTCGCTTTCGATGAGTTCTTGATACTCGAGTTATGTCCCCTCGTTTTCACTCTTGCATGCACATGCACCTCAGGCGTTCGTTTTGAAGTCATCTACGCTACAGCTGTGTTGGTACTTGCTCGAGCCGAGTCGGGCAATTCAATGTGCAGGTCGAGGAACAAATTATCAGTTCATTTCTATCACGACACATGGGGGCCCATTGTCGACTTTTCTTTGCGGTCGTGGGCCATCTCTGCGTCAAGTCTGCCCATGTGGCAGATTGACACTTGACGTGACATGGCTAGGACGGCCTATGTCACAATCGCATCCACCTACGTCATGCACGTCTAGGAGGACTCCCGATCGGCCCTTCCGTCGAATTGTGCGATATAGGCTGGGATTTCCTCGGATAGTTCTATCCTTCGCTCGAGGATGGTCGGGCTGGAGCCTGGGTCGAACCAAGTCTGCCTCGACTTTTCCTCTTCTTCTTCGCATTTCATGACGTCCCTTCTATATCGCGTTCTTCCAGTTCGGCCTTCTCTTCCTGTGGTGAACTCCGTTGACTGACCGGGAACCAAATATATCACAGCCTGGAAGCCCAGACACGATCGACCTCGAAACGTTCAACCAAATCGTAGAATTGGACGAGGACGAAACGCATGACTTCTCCCACGGGATGGTAACCGCGTACTTCTCACAAGCACGTGCGACGTTCAAAGAGATGGAACAAGCATTGTACGTTCGCGTCGTCTCAAGTACCTCTCACATCTCACTCACAATAACATAACACACGAAACAACAACAACGAACAACACAAACAGGAAAGAACGTAACCTCGAAAAACTTTCCTCCCTAGGCCACTTCCTCAAAGGCTCCTCCGCCGCATTGGGCGTGACCAAAGTACAAGCGTCATGCGAGCGAATGCAACACTACGGCAAACGCTGGGACGAGGAGAACGGGGTGGCGTTGACAGATGAGACCGCGTTGAACAAGATCGAGCCTCTCTTGGATAGGGTGAAGGGTGAGTATGGGAACGCGGAGGTCTGGTTGAAGAATTGGTACAAGGAGAGAGGGGTGGAGGCTGAGGATGATTGAGCGGTTCTTCTACTGAGCTCGGCGGTGAGGTGGGGATATGGTATTGGGGGGGAACGTGAGGTTGTAGGTTCGCGACTTAACCTGGGAAAGGTGATTGGTTGTACAATGCTGAAGCGAACGGTTTGGGTGCGGGCTGCTGGCTGTGGATTGATGTCAATGTCAGAGAGCCGGTGGGTGGGTAGGCGGGGGACTTTGGGCCCTGAGGAATGACCCTTCCAATGCGCGATTCGAGTTGTCTTCTAACTTTCGTGGTTTGGTTTGTGTATCCCCCGTGCTGGCGATCGGTCAACGTTGTTCTACTTTGGCGACCTTTTTTCTTCCTGCTCTACTCTCTTTCTTCTAAGTTAACAGCGACTTGTTTCATGCGTGCAGTTTGTTCCACGTTTGTTTGTACACACTCTCTTTGTGACTTTATAACAGCCCTGGTAAAAAGGAGAAAGGACGGGTTAACCGAAGAAGAAAGAACATGAAGAAGGAACTATATCTATATCCATATCCATGTTCCAGCGACCTGCCATCCAATGGTTCGTGCAATGGTTCGACCGGCTGTGGTGGGGAGCTTCATCCACGTTCGACAACGAACATCCGCCTTCCTTTCTCTAAGGCCTGGCTCGAATCCATCTATTCTCTATTCATACATCCCCCATCCCCATCCATCCCTTTCCCGGGCCCCTGATCGTCCTGTCCTCCAGCATCGCTGCTAACTTTCCTCGCCGTTACAACATTTTCCTCTTATGCCCTACCCTCGGTCCCCTATCCCCCCATTCATCACGCGTCATTCATCGGTCTGATCTCGCAGGTTCATTCAGTGCCCTTCGATTTCTCGTTTCGTTTCGTTCCTTCTCTGCTCCCTGCCCCCTGCCCCCCATGCGTCTTTTTTCTTAGTCATTAATCCAATCATGCCGCACAAGTTGTGTTTGTGTTTGTGTTTGTAGGTGTAGGTGTAGGGGTGAGTTGGATGTTCGCGTCTGTTCACTTTATACTATCGCTTCCTTTTTGTTCTTGTATTCAAAGTTCAATCAAATACCATCTATTACAACACAATACCAGACGAACTACCTACACCCTTCGTCATGGCCACGATACCTGGGGTCCAAGTCTCCGAACGTTGAGGGTTTCTTCACGGCGGGTTAGACGGTACATATTGCTGCCGACTTTGACTCCACCTATAACGTCTACCATCGGGACCAACCCGTTCCATCGGCGGCTGCTGCTGCTGCTGTTGCTGCTGTTGCTGCTGCTGCGCTTTCTTATCTTTCCTGCTAACGCCCCGCATGGCCGCCTGCCTAGCC
>JSYW01002117.1:0-17876 GCA_000787475.1 Lentinus polychrous
GAGTCGTGCAATGTCCGACTGCAGCGGGTTATATTGCTGCTGAAGTCATCTGGCTGATCTCGTCAAAGGGCCGATCTCTGTCGTCGTGAGTGGGACTGTTTTCTTCGCCTTGCTTTGGTGTGCATTCATTGGTCGTCTCAAGCACTGAAGGTCGCAAGAAGGGGAGAAGCAGGGCCATATTGCATATTCATCGGCATTTCCCCATCATCCTGCCGTGGCTCCTACGTACCACCGTGCTATCATCCCGCACCGGCCTGACACCTGGAACATTGACTATCATCCGCCCAATATGACGAGATGTATCAAAGCACGCCCTACCTCCTTCAAGGTGATAGTCAGCTTTTGAGCCCCTATCCTCACACAGACTAACACCACCGCGCAAGTAGCGACCATGGCAAAGAATATCCCATCAGTGATCACGGCCGACTTGTCAGGTCAAATCATCGTCGTGACTGGTGCCAACGGTGGTCTTGGACTGGAGGCAGCCAAGCATTTCGCTCGCATGAATCCTGAAAAGCTAATCATCACCACTCGAACTGAAGAAAAGGGAAGCGCCACTGTTGCGGGTTAGTCATAATCTCCTCAACTTCTCCGTAACAAACTTGCTCATGCTTTGCCCGCGGCCCCAGCCACAGAGAGAGAAACTGGATTCAAAGCGAGGGTCTTAGAGTTCACCCGCTTCGAATCCGTCCTCTCCTTTGTCGATCAGTTCAAGAAAGAGAATTCATTCCTCAACATACACCAGATTTGAACTTACTCCCGACAAATGGGAAATTGAGTAAGGGTGTATCATGCAGGTCGTTTTCCTGAGTACTGATCAGTCTTTGCACGCATCACAGTCTACAAGTCAACCATCTGTCTACCGCATTGCTGATATTTCTTTTACTCCCGAGCCTATCTCAAGCGTCTCAGAACTCATCGGCCCGGTCCGTCGCGGGCTGTTATCGTGTCGAGTGGTGCCCATAGGATTCACGACGTTCAGCGAGGAACAATTCCAGAAGAGCATCATACCGCAACTCACAGAACAATCTGTTTACTCGTCCGACACCCAATACAGCCGGACTAAATGTGAGTGAGCAAATGCTGAAGAGTCCGATAGATTTGCGATGCTGGTTGCTGATTTACTTCTAGTGCTGAACGTCCTCTTCACCTGAGCTCTCGGAGAACACCTTCAACCCACCTCAGGCGTCATAGTAGATACCGTCAACCCTGGTTTCTTCTTCTCCGGGCTCAGGCGTTACAACGAAGACCAAAGCCGTTTCAACACACCTGAGATGAAAGCAATCGAACGTACATCCGAAGAAGGTAGTCGCGAGGTCATCTTTGCGGCGATCGCAGGCAAGGACAACGCTCAGCAGTTCCAACTTCCAAGGAGCGTACATATCGGATGCCCATATTGCTTCGCCGAGCGAGTGGGTCCTCAGCGCAGAAGGACACCGCGCACAAGAGAAGATTTGGGTAAGAGATCCTTCGTAATCATCATGAAGATCGCCTGATATAACCTATCACTGCTAGGCCGAAACTATTGACATACTATCCAACGTCTCCCCTGACCTCAACGATGTGCTGAGTAGGTACACCAAGTAGTAACCCAGAGCTCTCGCACCCGGTCAATCGTACATTATGTAACATATGTACAGTTGGGTGAGAATGTACGAGTTGGCTCTTTCGAATTCGTCAAAAGGCTGTATGGCACTTCGTCCGCTCAAGCTCTCTGCAGTCAAAATTGTCCGCGCAAATAGCAGATTCGACAAATTGAGCAGCTCGAGCCTCGGCCTTGTTCCATACCGCATCATGCATGATCCTCTTCTTCCGAAGTTCTTCGGGCCAATGCATAGCCATATCCTCCGCGGAAAATCGAATGAGACATGGACTGTCCCAGATCTTGCTCCGCTTGCTCTGGAATTCAATTAGCACCCGCGAAGTTCATTAGTACATTTTCCTCGGGAGACATTGTATCAAATTTGGGCAAAGGAATTGCCTGGGGTTGCGAACCGTCTTTCGGTGATGGTACTTTCGGTGACGGTATCAAGCTATCTCCGTTCGGGGTTCGAGCCAGTCGGGAAGGTACAAGTACAACGCACTGCACAAGAAAGATGAAACTATCGCACCTGGTCAGTCAGTACATAGCACTTTCGACGATGAGTTACCGAGTGATGGGTCGGGGTTGGAGTGGTTTGAGACTAAGTGTCGATAATGACAAACGGTGCATGTATCATGTAATCTACACTGATAGTAGTTTCTCAGAAGGAGTTCATCTTACCGCCAGTTATGTGCCTTCTTTTTTCGTCGCGCATTGTGTCGAGCTCTGTGCTTCTTGGTTTCTTCCTGACTTCATTAGGCCTGCATTCCATCAACTCACCTTGCCAGGTGCATAGTTACTGATACATTTCTTCGTCTGGACTGTACATCATGGAGCCTCTACATCGTGACTGTTGCATATCCGAACCTTGATCCTTCCAATCCTCTGGCGACTAGGGTGAACTGTTGGGCAGCGTCCCGGGTCCGTCTCATTGAGCGAGAACTGAAACAAAAGATACTGGTTCAATCGAGGTGTTCGTCAAAGAACGCGAAGAAATATATACCCAGATATGCTTTTTAGGAATTTCTCTTTCGCTTCGGACGTCGCTTTCGAGGGTGTAAAGTCATCCTGAGACAATTATTAGTCGCCGAATCGTTCCTTTCTAATGGAGCAGCAAACTCACAGCATAGAGGATTTCAGTCATCCATGCCTTACTCTCGGCTGGGAACCTGGTGATCATTGTGCTAAGCAATTCAATGAGGTTCGGTGTGGCGCTCCGAGGTGCAACGCCTGCGAAACCATTGAGGATCGCTTTGAGGATCGCACGCCCGTGAGTTTCCTTCAGGTGAGCCGCAGCATGACTTAGGTCGTCGTTCGTCGCGGTACGGTTTACCAGGGCAGCCTGAGCCAAGTAATTAGATGCAGACTCGAGCAGCCAGTGTGATGCGACACGACAGCATACCAGGAAGGTGCAAGCAGAGACTAGAGAGTATCGTTCTTGCAATGACAGTGCACTAATGGAGCATTCTATGAGGGCATTGAAAAGATCAGGTGGAAGTTGGTAGAAAACGACGACAAAATGTCCCGTGATCTAACGATCGCATCGTGTAAGCACTGAAGCATTGCGGGAAAGCACAGGACTTACAGTGTCGAGACAATTGAAGAATGCCTGCACTATGTCGGGATTCTGGCAAGTATCAGTTAGCATTCGGTATGGCATTGGAAATCTGTGTTTGAATCCTCACCGCTTCCATGGCACCAGGCTGACTGAACAGAGCCAACGCAGTTTGTGTCAGCACCCCAAGAACATTCAATGCAATTGAGTTAGCTTCGCTCGAGGGCATAGTCTTGAACAACGAGGGTAAGAGCGCTGGAGGGTCCAATTGGGTGATCAGCATAGTAGCCAAAGAAAGCCACACTCCATTCAGTTGTCGTTGAGCTGCTATGCAGATGAGCTCGAGCAACGGCGGGGCGGGGAGAGTAATCAGCGTGAAGTCCGTGGGCAGGGCAGTGATGGCTTTGAAGAGTTCGCTCAACGCCTGAGCTCAAAGTGAGTACGAGAAGAGAAGAGAACCGAGATGAAAGCTGGTGTACATCACTGATACTGGCATCCGTAGACCACAATTCGACCGTCCTGCGAATAGCGTCCAAGATGGCTTCTCTTAGCCGAACCACTCTTGGGTCGCCTCTTGCCCGTTGCATCCGTTGCGCCTCAGCTTGGACCTCAGGGGACTCGTCAAAAATCAACAGGGAATCTACGGTACGCGTGAGACCCCGGGAAACTCCAGTAATTGTCATGAGTTGTTGAATGGCCACTGCACGCGCTTCATCCGGGAGCTGAGCACCAATGAGTGAACCAAGCTGCATGTTGATGGAAAGAGTATACTCACCTGTGCGGACGATTGTAATGCCTCAAACAGCTTGGCTACTACAGGAGTCAATATTGCCTACAATATGTCACGTCAACGGTCGAAAGAAGGCAAATGAGAACGCTGTGTACTTCAATAGGAGGTATCTCGTCCTCAGGCGGTAGTGCTTGAATGACACTTGCAATCGACTGGAGTACTTTCGATTTTTCGGTGTCCTGTGAATGTTGAGCTGCTCAGCTCAATGACTAGACAGGCGAGACTGTATGCACATACTGGTATATTGGCCATTTGAGCGTGAAGCTCCCCAAACGCGCCAATATGAGGGGCAAGAGCAGATCTATTCGAATCGCATAGGTCCCGTAGAGCGTTAGCCGCAGGTAGACATAAGCTAGGTTCTGTGAGAGCAGACACGACATAGGTGAGAGCGTTGAGGAGCAGAGAAGGTACACTGGCGCCAGGAGGAATAATAGGTTGTGTCGTAAACCATGAGGCATAGCTACCTATAGTGGTTGTGGTAAGACTGTTCGAGCATTTACTAGTATAGGCCACTTACCGATCAGAGAGATCATTGTCCTTCGCACTCTGTCGTTTCCTGCTGTGGGAAGACGGCCGAGAACAGTAGAACTGAACAATCGTGATAAATCTGGGTTCGGTTCTACAGGAACGGCTTCCTGCGTTGCCATGATACAGTGCAGCGTCGCTTCGATTGCTTCCCAGCCTTCGCTTTGTTGCCGATTATCGAGGGTTTGTATCATATCGTTAACCAAGAATGTGAGCATGTCGTCGCGGAGGATATAGTATGCATTGATGAGCGTGTCGCCAACGTCTCTCCTATAGCTGGAACGAAAGATATTCCTTGAGCAAAACCGTTGAGCAAATGTGTAGCGTGGAAAGGTTCGTACGCTTGGAATTTATCCCTTTGGTCTGAAGCAGCAGGTTAGCAAGAATCAACTACGGCGAACTTGGCATCTAAGCTGACCTTTTGTCCAAGTGTTCAAAACATTCTGAGGTGGCCAGGTAACTTTCCTCCTGAGTATCTTTATGAGCTCAGAATAGACCGCTTTCGCTACATTCCACTGATTCTTCTCTGCCGTCAGATGGGCTTCCGAGTCTAATTCGGCCTGATCGAGTTCGGCGTCGGTATTCCAGAGTGCCTCCTGGAAGAGATACCAGAAAGCCAAGGTCATCTCGCTTTCTTCTTCGTCGACGCCATAATAACCGGGAAGGGCCGTATAGGACAGCAAAAGGCGCAGGTAGGTCTGTACAAGTTGAGATTTGGGGGGCAATGGCATGGAAGCGAACAAATCAGGTGGTGAAGGTGTCGGAAGGGTAGATGACGCTAGATGGGATGCGAGGTATTGTGAGGAGTGATCTCCCAGGCCGGTGAGCAATTTGCAGAAGGAACGTGAGACTTCACTAGTAAACCCCGCTGAAATATGGAATGTCATCGAGCTGCTAGCACAAAACCGTTGTCGAGACTAACCGTTCAGGGTTTGTTCTATGACTGCCCCTCCATAAAGTTCGCACCACAACAGTACGGGCTCTGTAAGGGTTTTTGTACCAGTACCATTGGCCAATGCTGAACGCGACATGATCTCCTGGAGAGCATCAGAAGCAAGTACGAATTCTTCTTCGTCAAATTCATACGGAGGTTCCTGAGAGATTGGGGTCAGGAGGGAGATAAGGTTAGGTATGAGAGGCGTGATCTCGCTGTAAATACACTGTCTAATAGATTCGGTTAGCGAGAGACTCCGTTACTCACTTCGCTCGGAAAATCCCAAGCCATGCCTCGAAACATTTCAGAGCAGACCTCAACTCATGAGGATTCAGTCGAGGTCGGGGAGCATTGATACACGTGGCAATCGCTTGAGTTACGAGGGGAGCGGCGTCCAAAAGACTCCTCATCATGGCAGCCCTGTGCGCTCGAAGTTAGACAATGAAAATATTGCCATAATCCTAAATCATACTTGTTTGCAGCAAGCAAGTCAGCGCTTTCAATCTCTTCGGCAGCAATAGCCAAGAAGTCCAGGAGGTGCTCTCTAGAAGCCCCAAGGGCGGATAGAGCTTGTACAGAGGATACGAGCCAATCCGGCCATTGTGTTGGCTGTTTCGGGGACAACTTCAGGGCTAAGGAGCTGATCTGAAAGGGGTTAAACCTATGACAGAGGCCACATTTGACGAAGGAACGCACGGCGACGAAGAGTTTCCGCAGTATCACTTTACTTTGACCGGATGTAATTGCGCGACCAGTGAGGTTAATCAACAAATCCTTGAGTTGGACGGCGTTCGCTTCAGGAAAGGATGCCCTGTAGCAATAATTAGCTACAATGTCCCAAAACAAGGAGATATATGTCTTCCTGAGCGAAGAACGCGTGATAACTCAATACACGAACCAATCTCTCGCGATCTTCACTTGTGCGGTATGAGCACCGAAGAATTGTACGTTAGGGTCCGCGTGATTAAGAAATGGGATAACGAGACCCCATGCTTCAGGACGCATCTGAATATCGAATAAGTCTTGCTGGAGCCGACGCTGGTCCTCTGAGGATAGATGGCTTTGTGGGTTATACGCTTGCTGAATGAGCTTTGTGGCGATGTCAGATGTGAGCCTTGCGATGTATGGAATGAGTGTACCTGAACTGCCTGATCGACGTCCACTTGTGATATACTCGGCAGAAAGGCCGTCGGATCCATGCTTCACATAGGGAGGCTGAATGGTGAAAGGAAGAGTTCTGAGTCAAAGACGAGCAATCGGGAATCCTAGTGTGACGCCAGAGATCGAGTCGGAGATCAATTCGAGTTTGACTGAGCTCGGACTATCGCCTCAACCACTCCTGCTGGCGTTTTCAGCGTCTCAGAAGGATGCTCGTGGCTGCCAGATGAGCTCTACAGAAGACTGAGGGCAATGTGAGATGAAGTTTTCAATAATTGGCAGAACGTCACCTTGAAGCTCTTGCCGAATGCGATCAGCTCTATCCACATATGGCAAAGTGCCGCCCATAAAAGGTGATAAGACAAATACTCCAATCTCCCTGTCAACACACTGCAGTATCGGTATCCTATAAGCACTTTTCACACCAATATGACCGTTTGAGAAGCTGAAAGCCAATAGCTTGTAGCTCCAGTATGCAAAGCTCAGATACCGCCAACCTGAATGCGGATTGGATCCCACCGCAATTTGACCTAACGCAGAAACCTCGTTTGGTGCATAGCCAGAAGTCAGTTGGTTGTCGTGAAATCAACCATCATGCTGATTTTCTTCGAATAGCCAAATGGTACGTAGTTCGTCTCCTTGTAACGTCCGAGATGCTTAATGGTGCGTCAGGTGTCCAGATGGTTCGACTATCCTCGCTCAATGTGAATCCTCATCGTTCCACCTCTTGGGCGTGTACGTAGCATTGATGCAATACATTATACAGCGGTGATCTCATTTTGATTCTCAGACCCTCAAACATACTGGTGGAACCCGCCGCGGACCTATCAAATGACGTGACGAAGAGTACTTTCCCTCAGGCTTCCCCGATTGTAGACTTCGCATGGTATCCAGCGGCGAGCGTATCCCAGCCTGCGCTGTATTGCTTTGCCGCCTCAATCCGCGAGTCTCTGGTGAAGCTGCTAGATGCTTCAGACGGTAGAGTAGGTCACTTACTACATCCATCACCGTCGTACTGACAACCGCCAGCTTCGGGCGTCGTATAGGATTGTTGATCACAGGGAACGTCAGATTGCTCCAAATAGCCTGGCATTCAATCCAATGGCGACAAGGTAATCTACCCTACTATAATGCATGTGGTACTGTGCTCATACAAGGCTTAGATTGTACTGTGGCTTCGAGGATACAATAGAAGTGTTTGATGTGCATTCCCCCGGCGAAGGTACTCGTCTACACACCACACCATCGAAGAAAAGTCGAGATGGGCTAAAAGGTACACTCGCAGCACTCCTGACCTTGCACTGTTTAACTTAGATTCAAGGAATCATCTCGACATTGGCATTCTCCAACGACTTATCGTCGGAACTGTATGCTGCGGGATCTCTAAGCCCTTCTTCCTCTTTGAACTCCAACGTAGCCCTGTTCACAGAATCTACCGGTGAAGTTCCAGTCATGTTCGTTGGAAACGAATCCTCTGGTGCATTTGGTGTCCGACATAGTTGCGTTCAGGTCCGTTTATACTTTGGCCCTGTCGCGGTAAATCAGTCACCAATGCAAGCCCATAGGTCATGTTTAACCCTGTGCGGCCATACCTACTATATGCGTCTTTTCGCAGGCATGGTACGGTTTACTGCTGGGATGTGCGAGGAGACGTGAGCACCCCTCTCCGGACCTATCGGAGTCCTGTCAAGACAACCGGATTGCCCAGCAACCAGAAGATCAGGTTTGATATTAACTCTACTGGTCGCTGGTTGAGCATAGGAAATCAAGTAAGTCACAATGAACTAAGGAAACCCACTGAGGACAATATGTAATGCCTTTGCTTCAGGACGGCGACGTCTCTATATTTGATCTCGGCGAGGTTAACCCAGTTGAAATAACGCCGGAAGTGGTTCAGCGAGATCTGGAGCCAGTGCTCAAGTTCCGTGCGCACGACGGTACGTGAGTCCGCTCTGGTAGGCAGCGAAATCTAACCCTCGTACAGATACAGTTGGGTCTGTTGGCTTCCATCCTTTCCTGGCCACCTTGTTCTCAATCTCCGGTTCGAGGAACTTCGAAACCCCGCCCTCGTCCGACGAGTCAGACAGCAGTGAAGAGGATAGCGAACAAAACGAGGATGTCCTGGTACAGCGAGAAAAACGTCGGAAGGTACGGAGAAATGTATATCACCTGCCTCCAAACGACAATCTGGTGAAGCTGTGGGACTTGAGTACGAAGGAAGGCCAAAATCCGGAACCAACAGGCTCCGGAGTTGTATAGCTCTAGATTGTATCTGCATCTTCATTCACGCCGTTCCCCCGCGGCTGCATGATATGGCAAGAGTGGCCCCGCGTTCATGCTCGCAGTGAATGCAATCCACAGAATACATAATCGCTATGGCTACAAAGTCGAGGCTACTGACATGTTATCACAACCCGGCTGAATTAATAGGGCTAACCAAAGTCATCTTGACTTTCCCTCTCTGCGTGTTCGAATCCCTCTCAACTTCGATTTGCACCGTAACCTTGTCGAACACGGCGATAGTTGTGCTCTCCCCATTTGACTCTTTCGAAGGGACTGTAATAGTGTAGTTCTCTGCGTCGAATTGTGTCTCTCGCTTGAACAGTACGAGGCCTTCAATACCCAATCTAAAATATTGAGTGCGGTTAGTCGCAGGACAATAGGAGAGACGAATGCAAATATGCACTGACTTTGAGACAAAGACACCAAGTCCGTTCCTGAAAGTTCGAATCACAAACGCATCTTCGGTTACAGATTGTTTCTCTCCTCGGGCTTTCAACGCCAATCCAACGTAGAATTCTACGCTCGCTCTAGAAGCCATTTGAGCCATACGATGTCGTTTGTTGACGACATCGAGTACTCGCTCGACATGCGACTTTGAATGAAGGCTGGGGTGGAGAGGCGAGTAAGAGATCGCAGCGGAGAGTTGACGATGTACAAGGACGTCTAGGAGGAGGATCCTGTTAACTATGGTATACGGTATGAGACGAGAGGATGTGAACCTACCCGCATAACGACGAATGGGACTGGTGAAATGTGTGTAAATGGGGCTAGCGAGACCGTAGTGCCCGAACGTATCACGAGCGACGCTTCCGGAGCAGAAATATTCTGCGGAGAGCATGCAACGAGTAGCCATGATACGGACGAGGGTATTGAAAGCCGGTTCATCAGGATCCTGCAACGTTTGCACTTGGTCAGCCATTCCTCCTCAATCACGTCGACAAGATAGTATCTCACAATGCATTTATCCAGAGAAGCAGCCAAAGCGCCTGAGCTTGAAACGTCAAGTTTCAATCCTCGCCTCTTCATCAAGATATCCTGCAACTTCTCAAAGTTCGCTTTCGGAGGGGGCAAATGCCGTCTGAGGACAGCAGTCTGCGGGAACGTCTCTTGAATCTTTTGCGCCACGCTGATATTGGCGAGTAACATGAATTCCTCAACAAGGCTGTTCGTCTCGCGCAGTTCTTTTTGCTCGACATCGATAGGGTCAGATGACTCGGCACTATCGAGGTGTATCTTGACCTCTGGGGAGGCCAGATTCAGTGCGCCTGCAGCCATTCGTTTCGCCTTGAGCTTGATTGCCAGCGAGTTGAGTAGACGGATGCTCTTTGTAAGCTCATCGTTCTGGTTGCTATTTCATGTGAACGTTAGCGGTAACCCGCCCTGACTATGGGAGTACTCACGGATCGTCTTTGCGTATCTGAGCTGCTTCATACGTGAATGCTTCTTTAGAGGCGATAACGGATTTTGTGTATCGTGCACTGACAATCTCGGCATCCGGTGTCATTTCCTGATCAACAAGAACATGAACGTTATACGTCGACACCGCCATGACGGATTACCTACCCATATTACAGAGAACGCCAGTCGTTCGACGTGCGGACGGAGTGAACATAGGTTTGTACCGAGCAAAGCCGGCAACATGTCAATGCGCTTGTCGACGAGATACACCGTCGTTCCACGTGCAGCAGCTTCGTGATCCATCGGAGTATCCGCAAGGACGAAGCGCGAAACATCTGCGATATCTAGACATTCCTCTCTTGTTGAGATCACGCATTGAAAATGATTGATGAACGGTTACTTACGAACACCAGCCTCGATATTCCCATTCGGCAAGGGACGAGCGTGCAACGCGTCGTCGATATCCTGACAACCTAGAAAAATGGTCAACGTCGCACCACAAAAACATGCAGAGCGTCGACTAACCAGGCGGGTCAATACTGCAAATAAGCAGATCCCTCAGATCCTCCCGATCTCGCCACTCCGGATTTGTAGGGCTTTTGGGTGGTACGACCCAAGAGTCGCCCTCGGGAGGTAAGCAATCCAAGATGGCCTTCCCGAACGGTCTATACGGCACGTCGAACTCCAGAAGCAAACTTTCCTGCTCGGCCTCTTTGCTCTCTACTTTGCCGAGCGCCCTGACAAAGTGACCTTCTGGGTACCGCGACGTGGCATCCCAGCGGTCAATGGTGACGAGGATCTTCTGGCCGAGGAGTTGAGGGGCTTGACGGGTACGAAGTCGGATACGTGGAAGCAGGCGGGAGACGGGTGTGGCAAATACAGTTTGCTGAGAGAGCGAGGTGGTATTCGTCGTGGTTAGAGAGGTACTGTCGATGTGGCATACGTAGCTGGGATGAGGGTTTCAGTGAGTCAGATCAGTCGCGGTAGGAGGTACGGATGTCTGCCTTACGATCTCCAGTTACGCTTGATGATACCCACAACACGACCTGTAGGCTGTCTCTCCGCTGCTCTTCTCTTCGCAGCTTCTGCTTGTAGGAGCTTCTGTTCGGCAATGGCTTCCTCGTCATCGCCTTCTTCCTCTGAATCGGACGCATCGTCGTTCTTCAGTGTGGCTGCATTCCAGAAGGAGTGAATACAAGACCGAGAAAGACGACGCGTGATCCTCACTTTCTTGGTCGACCACTTCGTCCGCCGGAGCTTTCCATTCTGATTCCGGAAATACTTCAACGGCAACAATGTCACCCTGAGTCGCTCGATTGATATGTTCCCGTCCGATGAGCAGGATAGGTTTGTCGAAAGCGGGTACCGGTACGCTTCCCTGCAGCCGCAGTCATCATATGTATGTGCTACGGCTAACCGCGAGCAACCTACCTCCAAATAATTATATTGGTTGGCATTGAAGTGTCCTTGATGTAAATGTCCAGCTTTTACGCCGGCCAACAGTATTGACATGGGCAAATACTGCGCCGATTGATCAGTATGCTTGTCGCTGATAGAACGAGTGCACGTACGTCTGGATAGAGTACTTGGCGAGCCGAGGCAGCCTTCGTAGGTTCAATCTCTTCCTGAGTCGAAGAGAGAAGGTCGAGGAGTTCCGCGGAATTCGGCATTCCCTCCACATATCGCCGTACTGTGTACCAACCATGAGTACCAGAAGGGAGGATGAGAACTACCGATATTTACTTGATATACACGGGATGCCTTCTTGCTCGGCCTTCTGACGATTCGCGACATCGTCTGTCAAGAGAACGGCGACAGGAAGCGGCGGGCTGGGTTTACCTCTGACCGGGGGCCGGGCTAATGATAGGTGGGTATTGTACCAAGTTGTGGCCTTGCGGATGCCTGGATAGGTATCGGTATAATCCTCGTGCGAGGGCTCTGTTCACACGTACCTCGGTCATTACGATCATTCGGGGATTCGTTCTCTTCCCGTATGACTGCTGTCTCCCTTGGAGGGTGTGAGAGGGCACCGAGAGTCGATGAAGGGGGAGTACGTACGACTGATACTCGTTGTAAAAGACCCACACGTTCTTGTCGTCGGCTTTGATCAGCGCCTTCAGTCGGTTGTATAGCGGTAGCGATCTATGTCTAACTTCTTCCATGACCGTTTGTAGAAGAATGATATGCGGGCTAAAGGACGCCGACTCCATGAGATCCATCTAGGACGTGTGTCTTCAGCAGTTATCTCAATAATTCGGCCGAAAAGGGAAACATACTTGCGACAGGAATATATTCGTGTCCGGGATAACATAGTGGCCGTTAGGGAAAGCAGCATGCTGATATGCGCCGGATGCAGGTAGAAGTGGCTGCCTATCCGCTTCACACAGGCTGCAGTTTTCGATGCCACAACTAACATCGTCTCGAAGATACCGCTCGCGAAGAACTACACGCTCTCATGAATTCGCCATTTTCTCGTAACAGATGCAAAACATATCCGCACCCTTGATAACCTTCCCTCGGGCAGTCTTCTTGAAGAACTTCCGTTGGGTTACTACCGCGTCAGTTCGAGGTCGTTTTCGAATGGTAATCTCGACCATGGTAGTATCCAAAACGTCTCTGGAGTGCACTAGGAGCGTTCAAATTCCTTCTGGGGCCTAATGCAAAGCGTTAACGCACCTGTACGTCTGTCTCAAACCCAGACAGAGCGAGGTCGCGGTTAGACAGATTGAGACTGCTTGAGGCCAGTCGACCGAGAATGTTTCCTCTTTCGTACCCAATTTGTAACACGTTACATGAGCTTCGCGGGCGTTGATCTAGGCGCCGAAGATAGAGTCGCGGTGTTGTGCAGAACCATTCCATGACACGCTTTCCATCTGTTCTGTCATCTCTGAGGATGATATGTATGTGTTCACGCTCAGAGACGGTATAGTTGGTCACTATGCGACATAAGGATGGACGGACGCTGTGCGTTTGTGGTTGCGGGAGGTATCGGAAGGTGTGTGGGAAGTGCATCTTATCACTTGCGAACGAGCGTGACGTCTTCGCTCGGCTTCCTCTGCTGCTTACCACCACGACTTTCTTCTCAACTCCCCGCAAGACAGTGCAAGTCGCGTTTGACAGCGGGATCAAACAGGCGGGCGCAGGCACTTGTACAAAGTCATACACACGGAGCGATCGTCTTGAGCTCCGAAAGAGGCACGTTCATCTCCTTACGCGTGTTGATTCCAAATGTCCTGACACAATTCCCTCATATCAGTGCAGTGCATGGAACGCAATCCCCTGCGTTCGAAATAATCTTACGGCGAGCCGGACGAGGTAGATTGTACTTCTACCCCCGAAAATGAGCGTCTTCAACCCAAAAATCCTGGATGCCAGCCTCCGCGATGTGGCCGCCAACCTTTCAGACGAACAAAAAGCAGATGTGCTCCTGTATGCCATGGAACGTCTACAGATAGACCGGTCGGTAGTCGTTGAATCTCGATGAATTATAACACCATGCCCTTACAATACTTCTTTGCTGCTCTTGATTGACTGGGCCCTAATTACACCTCTATTCTATTACCCCGTGTTCACTCGTGTCTCCCACTCCAGCTCGAGAGTCCTCATCGAGAATGCAGTCCAGTCGTGTCTTCTAGTCTCTAATCTGTCGGCCGAGAGTGCGACAAGAGCTCGTCTGCTACGTGCGAAAGCCAGACTTGCCTGTGGTTCGAAGGATCGCGCCAATCAAGGTCCAGTTCAGCCTAGGCCCGATCTACTCTGCTCTCGAGATATTCTAACCAGGCCTTGATTCAGACCTCCAGGCAATACTTACGCTCGATCCCGAGCATCCTGAAGCCAGAGCTCTCATGACGGTCCCCCAGGAGAGCACAGGCAAGGTAGGCAAACTGGTCATATACGGCATCTTCGCGTCCATCCCGTTGACGTCCACCAATGTTGTTGCCCACATTCTACTTATTGCAGACACGGAACTTTCTCCCGTTGGGTCAACCAAGGTTCTCGACGGAGATCTGGCGGCAAATTGCCCTGTGGCTCCCTCGACGTGACCTCAAGACTCTGCTTCACGTACCCCATGTGCTGTCGAGAATAGCTAGTCAACTGCTATTCCGCAAGATTGATTTGTTTTTTGCTTCAGACAAGTGGGACTCGCAACGAAGTGCGGATATACTCACGCGGATAATCACCGATAGCGCATTCGCAAGCCTCGTTAGAACTCTTCGAATATTTGTTCCAGGACGGGATGTGATCCCAATGACTTTCCAGACAGGTTTGTGATTGCGGGGGTAGATAACAAGAAGATATTGACAAGCATTCATTAGGCATGCTTGCCAATGCATTACCTCGTCTGAACAACCTCAAGCACGTACACTGTTCTATGCGGTGGAAGGACATGTATTCCTTCCTGCGCATACTGGAAACGATCAATCACCGACTAGACGGGCTCTCACTCATGTAAGCTTCATACGCACCCACTCGCGTCCACGAGTACCTTTACAAACAAACGCTTCTTCGACTTCTTATAGGCCCACAGACGGAACAGGGGAGCTCAAATTCCCAAAGTTCAAACACCTTACCCAATTTGCATATTGCGCCAATGGTGGTAACCCCGCCGAAGTGTACGACTTTCTCCTAAGGAACAAAGGCACGATTCGAACTATTCACTTGCAAAACCTGAACTGGACCTTTCCATCGGACGTGATCTCCATTCGAAATCTCACACACCTCGACTTCCTCGGCACGTTCCCGCCGGAATCGCGTGCCTTGGCCGACATCCTGGCGAATGGACACCAACTTGAATCGCTCAGATTGCAATGCATGCTAGAATGCAGCGCTTCAGTGCAATTCAGGGATTTTCCAAAGGCGTTACCATTCCTTCGACACTTCTCTCTCACTCTCCTCGGCTACCGTGTCAATGACTACGATTTCTTCCCTGCGCTCTCGGAATTCTTGCGTGGTCGGACTCATCTGCGAACCCTCCAAATCATTGTTCCCAGTGCGGACTACGCCCACAAACGACTGGGATACGATGCGAATGTGTGGGGCATATTGCCTTCACTTACCAATCTCAGGACGCTCTCTGCAACGTTACCGAAAGACGTCGCTGCCGCTGTTGCCATGTGGCTCGTCCCCAGGACAGTTCAATGTCTAACTCTGCACGCACTCCCAACGGAAGACATTGTCGCCTTTGTTTCGGTTCGTATCGCTTTCTTCTTGCTGCTCTTCTCGCGAATCTTCCTTGTCCCTCGTCTCATTATATGTGAGAATTTACTTTTTCACTCACCAACGGCTCTCCTTTTCTTCCTCTAGCAACTCCGCGCAGGCCTACCATCCAACCTGAAATACATCGGAATTTTGCAATCACAAGTGCACGAACCAGCAGCGGTGATCGAACATGGCTTTCCCATGGTGAAACTCGCCCGATTCGACGAGGACTATTACACCGTCACCCGACCTGCGGAAGGTCAAGTGCGGCTAGACGAATGGCCTAAGAGCCGGACGAGGTATAATGTGACTGAATGGTTGGAGTGGTTTGAGTGTGAGGAGGCTGAATGGAGGGATCCCTCTGAGTTTCTTTGATCCGTTGTCACCTTCCTCAGTCCGTGCTTCAATGTGTTCCTCATCTATTCTGTCGTTGGGCTATCTTGGTTCCTAGTTTGTTATTACCCTTGGTTGTGATCTCTTTTCGCGCTGCTTCCTTTCAGTTGTCTGCGATGCTCTCAGTTTCTTCCTGTAATTGCTTGTATTGGTATCCCTTCCCTTCCCGGCTCTGCTCCCGCCTTGTCCTGTCGAATGAACACGATCTACGCCATGCTTTTGTCTCTTTCCGTCGTTCTTTCATCGTCCAAGTAATAATAATTACCCACAAGCAGTCTGGCCGTCTGAAGTATGGAGATTCTAGCAAGCGACTCGGCGAGCTTCGCGTCGTCATCGACTGCTGTTGTCCCGGCAAAAGTACCTCGTCGAGCTTCGGACAAAGTGGAGACCAACCGTCGACAACCCCGCGTGTCTCCCGGCGGAATGACTGGTATGTGATTTGTGTTCGTCGATGCAGGTCGGAACTCTTATCATCAATTTCGAATCAGACCCGCAACATCACATCCTTCCATGGTAGCCGAGAGAACAGTGGGCAATCGCTGGCACTATAGTCACTGCCGTCCGAGCATCCGCTCTGCCTGTATCCTTCGTTGACCGTGACCGAGACGAACGCATCGATTATCATGACGGAAAACTATCTGGGCCTGACTACCTCCTACAAAGACCTCGACGACCGAATCTGTACCCGGAATGTCGAGGATTTGCCTCAACTTGAAGCCCGTGTTTGCAATGTCTTCGTTCTGTCAACTGCTGACATATCAGGGACATGAGATTGATGCCGACATCGCCTTGACAAATGATTTCTCTTCAGTACCCAGCAGCTGCACACTCTTGACGTGAGTATAGCACAAATTTTGGAGTCGGTCAGATCAATATGCATTGAATGTTGACGACGAAATGCAATTCCCCATCGATGGATTTCCCCGACCTGCTCCAGAACCCACCATCATCTCTTGACAGTGAAGACCTATGAGCCAACTTCGTCTTGACATACACCATAATTGGGGATGCAGATTATGGATCACCCACAGGACCACCATCTGTCGACCTAGAACGCCCTGCGCTTATCATCGTAATGAAGGGGCCGACTGCATGGCCACCGTCTTGTCGCTTCGACCTGCATCGCACCCGCCAACGACTATGCAAGAGGGAGTCGTGCAGTTATCTCGCCTCGTCCAGCCTAGTCGCATGGCGAAGAGGCTTCTACCCTAGCCTCGATGGAGGCCATACCGCCATGGTTGATATTTTTTTGGTACGGTATTTTATACAACGCCGTCGGGTTTACAATCGTTGCGCATATACCCTATGGTTCACTCACCCTCGGATACCTCCGATTCACTTGGGCGACTCACCCAACGTACTCGTTTTGGTTTCCTGCATCGTCGTCGACCGCATCCGCATTCCCAACGACAGGAATAGGACGGTCAAAATCATGACAACATCTGCGTCTGCGTTCGACGCACAGTCGTCTCTGCGTAACAACTTCACAGCTGCTCTCGCCATCTCCGTGATTTCGACGTCACGCACGGTCACTTGGCACATTATGGGATGGGGTAATGGTGATTCATGGCCTGAACAAGTAATCGAGCCATATGTGGCTGACGGACGTTTTGCTCCTGCTCCCAACCGGCCACCGTCGCCGTCTTGGTCGTCGGTGAAGGATGTCGGTCGATGCGGAGGAAGCCGAGGCTCGTGCTCTGCAGGCTTGTCGTATGACTTGGGGGGAGCCACCCGAATCTGAACTTGTCCTCCTCCGAAGGAGAAGAGGATGTAGAAGAAAGGGAAAAGATATGTCGGCAGGTGGAAGCTTGGCGGAAATCAGTGTAGGTTCATTCTGAGGGTTGGCGTGTTCCCTCATGACCAGTCGATATACTGTATACCTATTTATTCAGTTCGGTCAAAGATGATATTACGATGTAGCTATTTGATCTATACTTACTACCGCGACGCTCTCGATGTTGATCAACGATCTATGCTGAATGATCGTTTTGTATACCTATACACCATGGCCAGATATCGGATCACTTGTTATGTTCCGAACGTGTTGAGTGACGCACTA
>JSYW01002125.1:0-32815 GCA_000787475.1 Lentinus polychrous
ATATGTCTAACATATACCCCGCGGCATATGTTAAATTTGCACCTGTGGACGATGCCTGGGGTCATGGCGGCCATACGCGTGACCTGGGTCACAGTCATGTGACCGTGACTGACGCGACAGTGCTTCACGCGACGCGGCGTGACGACCCGGACCTGGCTTGTCTCTTCCCTCAGCTTACTGACCTATCAATACACAGATCTACTTCTGCAAGAGGGATACCGAGACGACACTAGGGAAAAGGTGTGAGTGTAAGTGTTTTTCTTCTGTTCAACCCCTTTTGATCAAACTTGACACGCATATATGCGCACACCGTAGTATTATGGCCCGAGGCAAACGACGTAAACTGGGTGACGGAGACGACGAGACGAATTCACCTCAGGTTGTGAGAAATGAGGCTGCGAGTCTCAACGCTCGAGATGAGAAACCCAAAGGTAAACTCGAGGATTTCCTGAAGATGCCTCGTGATATTGGGGACAAAGTATGTGCCTGGTTTCCGAAGACCTCGACATGAATCTCATGTCTCTCAGGTGTTGTCGCATCTGCATCCGATGGACCTACTCAACCTAGCTCGGTCGAACAAGTCATTCCGTCAGCTTCTCATGTCGAAAGAGTCGGCCGGGCACTGCTGGAGAGCTGCTCGACAGAATATCCCTGGAATACCAAAGCTTCCAGAGGATATGAGCGAGCCTGCATTTGTAAACTTGCTCTTCGGCTCACATTGCCATGTATGTGTCACAAGTAACGTTGACCTCACTATATGCGGCATACTTATGATAGATATCATAGGGCTGCTTGAAGACTAGTCCCGCAGAACCTATCTGGGTGTTTCGAAAGAAGTATTGCAATGACTGCAAGATCGAGAAGTGATTCTGAACTCTCATCCCCTCCTCCGCCTGAATTATAACGTCATTTGCAGTTTGGTAGACATAATGGACGCACTGTTTCAACTCAAGATAGCCACAATGCCCGGGTGGTCGTTGCCTCTCCCTCACGCGTCTGTATCGCTGAAACTTACTGGTGAGAGTTCCTGTCCGCTCGATGTCCCTGTTTCGAACCATTATGCCAACGTTTGCTTTGACTCAAGGCCATACAAGTCCGATCCCTGTATGCCACAAGCCTGAGTTAGAGCTACTGCTCAATCAAATCGAGAATATGCCAATGCAAGAGAGAGAACTACTTCTGAGAGAGAAACGCCAACAGACTGTGCTGAGCATGGAGGTGAGCTCCGCGTTATTACTCTACCTGCTTCGAGGCGACCTTTCTATGCAGCACGCGAAAGAGTGTGAGCAATGGTTTGAAAGCAAGAAGTTTGCCCGACAAGAGGAGCTAGAAGATCTCCGCAACGCAAGGTTCAAGGAGTACGTACCCGATTTCATGCACTGCGAATAGCTTCTGACTACATTTCAGTATTGAACAGAGGCTGGAGGAGGAAGGCTGGGGCCCCGAGGTCGATATCATGAACCGTGTACAACCGCAATGGTATCGTGACCATCGCCTGAAACGTCTTTCCATCGTGAAACAACCCAAACTGCTTACCGAACGCAGTGAGTCATGTGTCTCTGTAATTCGTACATTCTGTCGCGTCGCCAACCCTTATCGCTAGCATGGCCGAAGGTCTACCAGCAGGTACTACCAGAAATGCGGGAGGCAAGAGAGCAAAGGTTGAAGTACGAACGTAAGATGGTCATCAAGGCCCGTTTCGACATATTATCGCGCGTTGCCGAAGAGTTCAAGCACGACCACCGATATTTCTTCCCAGACGCTCTGGAGTTGGCCGACTTCCCGGCATTCGAACAGCTTCTTCGTGCTCCATCGGATACAGAGGTTGCCGAGGATGCCTTCTACTCCTTGCGTCCACACCTCCCAAGCATTGTGGCGGAATGGGAGGCTAACCGTATGCAGCACTTATCCGCTTGTGTCGGTCGGGCTATGAAACTTGGGGACGACGACCACCGTGATCTATCAAAACTCGCAATAAGCAGCTACTTCATATGCAGATGTGTAACTTGCTCAAACAAGCCGGACGGAAGGAGTCGGTACCCACATTCCCTCCGCTCCATCATGCTTCACTCCTCGTTTAGCCCGTTATTCTGTCCGATACATGACCCAGATACGGACCCAGATAGTGTCGAGCTCAAGGAATTACTTGCCTGCCTCGAGCGTACTCAAGAATGCCATGCCCCGTGGTCGACGGGAAGATTACTCGGAGACTCGCCGTGGCTTGCGACGCTGATGGCGGACTTGATGATGATGTGTGGACTAGACCCACAATCTACATCTGCCGAAGAAATGGACGAAGTGAAGTCTAGGTTCATATGTGCTGACGATACATGCAATCTACAGAGGAAGGTGGTATGTACCTGGCGAACCGCTGTGAGTGGCTCAGTATATGGACTCAATCTTAGTCGCTTATTCTCTCTAGGTCCTACATGCTGTTCAAAGTCACTGCATCGTACAACGTCCTGCACACCTGCTCTTGGCGCGAGAAGATGTCCTTGTAGAGGGGCACCAATATCGACTATGGCAACCCAAACTAAGGACGACGGAAGATTGTGTTCTCGCAGCAGAAGAGCGTCTCAAAGCAGACGCTTTCATTCAGCAAGAAAAATCACCCATCTGGCATTGTAGTCATTGCACCGACAACGCCAACTTGGAGCAGAAGACTGATATGCTTGAACACCTTCGTAACGCGTGAGTGGTGCATATACCTTGTTCTTGGATGCTATCCCAACGCCCACGCGATCTTTCTCAGTCACGATGTCGAACAACCAGGAGAAGATGATCTCTATTTAGTACCGACACTAGAAGATGAATGGCGTCCCTTCAAACCTATTGTACTCGTTGCTAATAACAAATACTCGCTTTCGCAAAGTATGCAAGACGAATTCCCGGAGGGCTGCGTTATCCGTGTCTCACCAGAAGAAATCTGAGCCGCGTCGAGTTTGCTTACTGCACGTATCAGTACTGTAGTTGTACCATTAGCAAGTAAGTAGTAGCATAGCGCGTACAAGAATTGTAACATATGTGATGTACACTATTAGCATCGAACACTATGATAGTAGTTTACTCCGGAGCAATCACTCGAGTAACTATTATTTGCACAGTATGTCAGTAGCAACGTCTGAACGAGGTTCCAGCAAGAATCAACCCGAGACCCTATCAACTCGAAAGTCCAACCGACCATGATGTGATGATTTGACTATGATCTCAAAGCAGGATGTTGACTAGCTCGTCTCTTGGAACGCGAACGGCCCTTCCTTCTTCCAGAGCATTTTTGTGCGCCGCAGGTATTTGATCCTCAGGCACGTCGTCCGGTAAAAGTAACACCGGAGAATAGCCTTGCCACTCGCTCTTCGGAGTCGGTACCTGGGATATATCTTCTTCTCGAAACTCTGCGATGTTGTGGCTAAGGAGAAAACACGTATGTCAGTCGCGCACTGCTAGCGGAATCAACATCGTAATAAACGTACGTGTTACGAAGGTGTTCTTCAACGGCGTTCTTCGTGACTGGTTTGCACAATGACGTACAGTGTCCACAATACCAGACATCCATCCCGTTGAGAGCTATATGTGCATCTCCACGAAGCTTCCTCTCAGCAGCCATGACCAGTTCTTCCGTTGCCTTCGATTTAGGCTGCCACACCTTCAAACCATGGAGCAGATCGTACTTATCCTTCAGCTCAGTATATAATTTCTTCAACGCCTTGCAACATCGGTATAGGTGCAAGAGCTACAGAAATTCATGGTGGTGTGTCAAGGTATGAGCAAACATTCGACGACCAATTATTGATTGAACGTACTGCAGCTCTCCAAGTCATGATTTCGACCTCTCCAGCATCATCAGGACGACAAGCAAGACAAGTGAATCGGACCTTGGATTGATCGAGTTCTGACGCTGTTGTGCGGCGGGGATCGTGTCCGCTGCGCTCAACAATGTCCAGGATCGCGTGTAAGAACCAATCATCACTTGGAATATTGCAGCCCCACTGATAGCATCGCGTTATGCAGTTCAATATTTCTGTAGACGTATGCCCATCCGGGTCGTCCTCGAGCCAATCACGGGATTGGTGATGCCAACTGGAATGATGGAGGACCATTGATATGACTGTATGCGGGTATGTTTTGTTGTTGCAGTGTTGGCGGGAATAGAAGTATCCACGACTCCCAGCCACCTCGCAACTGAAATATGTCCCGACGGGGAGTGCAAGGGGATCCTCGACGTCATGGGGGATGCTGGCAACTCGTCTGACTTCGTCAGCCAGTTGGCGTCGACACCCCTCTTCCCAGCGGTTCACAGCGTCCGGTAGGACTGATCGTAAGGCAAGGAAATCTTCGAGAGTGACGCTGACCTCTGACGGTGCTCGGATCAGATCAACGAATTGAGAAACCTCCGCGAGGTCTCGTATCTGAGGGAATATGAAGCGGTATTCCCGTTTGAACAGTTCGGCGGCCTTGCTGAGGATACCAAGACGATTCTCGAAAAGGCCGACTCTATCGTAGAGCATTCTCCTTGGTCGCTGTTCCTCTAAGACTGGTCGAAGTGTGTCGTAGACTTTGGGCCAAACTGTGATATCATCGTAAACGGAATCAATAAATTTGCCAGTGCAGAGTACCGACCCTTGTCTGTCAATGGTTTGGGCTCTCTGACGATTGCATACCGCTTCAAGGGGTGATCGCGGTCGCGACTATTATAATATGAACGGCGGAATATGTAATTTAATTCCGGTTTCCATCCTTCTTTCTCTAGATTTGCTAAGATACTGATAGATAGTTGGTCAAAGCCCATTGTGATGTGGCGAATATTGAGTCACTCACTCTCTGTATCGCGCCCTGCGAATACCGTCGAGCTCTCGCTTTCGAGACCTGTTATCCTTCTTCACCTTGTACGAGCACGTATCCGCATGCTGTCCAAGAAACACATAAGGTTTACGACGAAGTGCTTTGAAGGCGAAGTGCATACCCGTTGAATAACTTTGACTTCGGCACATTTTGCATTTAACCACTCTACCCTCTTGGCATGTTTGAGGCGATGGTATTCCGCTTTCAATTCCAAGAGATCCGACTTGTGAACGCTTTCGATCAATTGCCGATGACCTGTATGGAGCACGAATATATACGTGGTGCCATCCAATCAGATCACATTGGGACATACCATCGATATTCACTGAAACCAAGCAGGACGGGAGGGGCATTCGTTCGGTTCCACCAGTGGCATGTTTCCTGATGACGGCTTCCTTAACGGATACGATACTACAGCGTTATTGAGCATGCCAATTTGAAACGATGAGCAATATAGGAACATACTTAGCTAGTTTACAATCGTTACAATACCTCTTCCGGAAATGCCAGATGATCTGGGTGATTCCCACTGCAGTGCATCCAGGTGTCTACCGGGATGTAGTAAATATAAGACAGAAGTAGTCAGAGGGAAGAGAAAAAATTACACTACAATGCGTATCGAAACACAGGCTGGCCCAAGCGGGCTCACTAACTGAGGGTGGGCACTTGGGAATGTCGTCCGCGTTCTTGTATGCAGCCTTCCAGTAGGACGCTACCGTTACTGACATGAGTACCCTCCGGAACCCCTTTGTCATCCTAGATAGACGAAGAAGGTCGAGAGGATGCAGATACGGAAAGACCTGATTTATACAAGACGTTATTTTGAGGGTCAGATTGTACCTAAGTATATGCGCGACTATACGACTATATGCGTTGTGAACGCACCTCAAGAAGTATGTCTACGGGCATATCATTCAGCCCTTGTGGTGCTCTTTGTATACCTTTGCGTTGAGAAGATAGGGACATCGTTCCCCCACCGTGACTTGCCAGTTGCGTAAATCCTAGGCTGGCACCTGTTTTTTGCACTTTGCGACGCTTGCCAGGCATGCTAAGTATTGCCAGGGATAATTTATATGGTCGTTTATTGCGTTTTGCGTGTATTTCAAGTATGTAGGGGTGTCTGAAAAGATAAAGAATAGCGAGTCCGAGTCGAAGGATCGGAGAGAGAGCAAGCTGGGACTGCTGTTTGACGCGGTCACGTGCCCACGGATAGCGCTGCAACGTCGCGCTTGGATAGCGCTTGAGTTCTAACCAGCGGGAGCGGTACTTTCGCCGTAAATATTGATTCCTCCAGAAGGATGTGATCGGTTACTAACGCAGCAATGTTGGTGGGATAACAAAAGATATAATAGCTAGGAACGAGAGGACATGGAAGCGGGGAGAGACAGCAATGGAGACAGCAATGATAACTCTACAGAATGTTGCAAGGATGGGAAGAAAAATCCGAGCAATTACCTCGGGGGGATACCACCAGCCCTTCGCCGCGAAGAAAGGACAGGGACAGGATACATGGGAGGATCTCTCGGATAAGTATAAACATCTGCCCAAGCAGGAAAAGCGTCATTCTCTTCTTGTGCGGCGGAGATCTCCCTGTCCCAGATCGTGCGTGCATTTTGGTAGTACCTGAGTGGCAGCCAGCCTTCGGACGTACATGATAACCAGACAAAACCTGCGTGTAGGTCAGTGAATCAAACGAAAACTTGGCAGTAAGGAAGAAGGGGAGGGCTCCATCTCATAAGAGTATATGTGGGTAATGAATCGACTTACGAAGGTCTTCCTCACTGTCCATCACAGCCGTACATTCTAACGTTACCCGATCGCCATGTCGGAGAGTTATAGGTACGCGAGGCGGAAGGCGATACCCATTGATCTGTAACGAGAGATCAGTGAGCCATCCCGTCGGCGAGAGAGAGTTTGCACCGGTACGCACGTAGGTACCCATCGCCGCGTACCCAGCATCACAAGCACCAGCATAGTCAGTAATTTGAACGGAATCTGGTGAATCGGTACCGTTCCAAGTGATGGTGCATTGTATACCTAAAGAATTCGATCTCAAGGTTCCAATACGATTCGAGTGCATGAACCAGTTATCAGACGGACCTGGTACCGGGATGACGCTTCCCATACAGTGATCCACTGATGAATCCGTACCGATGGAATAATGATTCTTACTCCGTAAAAAGTACCAATTTGTCCAAGGCGTGTACGGATTCAATGCCTTCAGATACCCCCAACAAGGGAATTTCGTCGGGGCATCAAGATCATCATCTTCAGAGACTTCAGGAAGTGTCGAGCGGCGTGGAGAAGGCGGCGGCGTCGGGAGTTCTACCGTCACAGTGGGTTCACAAGGCAGGGGAGAGGGTGGCGATCGAAGTCTGCTCGAGCAGCGGGTCTTCTTCTGTGTTCTGCCGGGCATGGTGAGGTACCGAGGGGATCCAGTGGCTCGTATATTGTGAGGTATGTGGAGTCGAGCCGGAATCCATTTTATAGATCATCGTAGTCGCCACATCAAGTTCGGAGGAGGGCAAAAAAGAACCATAGATACCTTCAGTGGCAGATGCCGTTCGGACAGGTCGAGCCCAAATATGTGCGTCTGCTGCGTCGCGGTGTCAGCGTGCATCAGACACAATCGATCCTATGATAGGAGGCAATACAGTATGTTCTCGCCAGGTTCCCACATACAGTACTTACTGATTTGGGACACACAAAGGCAACCACGAACTCGTTCAGCGCTGTCAGAGTCAAGAACGTTGTCAGGAGCCTGGTGAGATGATTCCTTGTACTTTCTATTGGGAACAACAAAGGAAGAGCACAAAATCTTTGCTGCGGCTCTAGGTTCCATGGCCGATTTGTTATTGTTGGTGCCCATTGGTATCTTGCCAACCCACCTCGCAACATCATCCATGTATCTCTGGCACGTAAACCTAAGGATGTCGTTGGTATCGCTACCTGGATAGATTAAAGCTGCACTGCCTGTACGACGAGAAGAAACTTACCTCGACATTGCGCTAGAGAACAATGGTCAAATGCTATCGAATGGAATCCTAGTATCTGCTAGAAGCCATGCCCACGGAAGATCCCTGAGGGGAAGAGTTACGTTATCAGCTTCGATACTAGTCACCTCTGGACAGCGAGTCCTTGTCTCGCAAGCTTCTTGTTCGGGCTGAGGCTGTGTCGGATGGTTGCAAACGTGGGCAAACTTGTCCGGTTGTCCTTGCACAAGAGGCAGGGTCCATCTCCTCCGGGACCAAGCAGCTCTGAGAAATAGTAGCGATAGGATTGACATCCGCCGTGCGCACAATGAACAATCCAACCACAGCCAATTCCGACTAGGTCAAAGGAATGGATGAAAGTGGATTTTGTGTCTTTGCCACTGCGGTAGGCGATTGCAATACCATCTATACTTGGAATGTGCGAACGTATGCGATCGATATTGGAGGGAGATAGGCTCGAGTGACGAAGTCGAATAGCGTTCTTGCTTGGTGTCGGCGCTGTCCTGGACTAGACAGTGGGCACACTGTCTTACGGGTCCGAAGTTCCATCAAGGTCCTTGCATCGACGCCACTTGAGCCATGTCTGAATTCTCCGAACTCTATGGGGAGCAGTCATTGAGACGGTGAAGAGCGAGATATTCCGCGGGTGGTCTTGACGACAAATAGTCCACAAACAACATTGATACCAGCGCCGTTCTCCCTAGTACACATCTATGTTAGTTTGCCCGAACTCGGTCGAGGCCGGGAAGCTGTACCCAGTATGTACTCACGCTTTCAAACACGCCCTCATGTCAGAGATAAGGGTGTTATCACTGTCAGGCGGTGACAATGGCGGTTCAATGCTCCCATTGATCCACCCATAACCATGCGTTGTTTTCCCGGAGGTTCACTCACCCGGTAAGCATAAGTAAGTGAGACGGGAAGTCCATGCGCGCGTAGGATATCGCAGAGATAGCACATGAGCACTTACTTGAGTAAGCGGTGTGTGTTCCTTCTGCAAGGAGAGAATCTGGAGCTTCGAGCTGTTACCGGAGCACACAATTAGTTTGGAAGTCACAAAGTGAAGGTTGACTCTATGTAGTTGCGTCGCGCTCGACGAGGAGTCATTTTTGTACGATCACACGTCACGTGACCGACATCAATATAGATCTTTTCTCAAGCTCATGCCTCAGGCCTTCTCTGAACCTTGCCTCCAATATTGATACTCATGATTGCGCTTAGCTTGCGGATTTGCGAGAGAATGCTGTTGAGCAATAGCTGTCATCGCCGCGGATCCCACACTGGTATGTCTGGACCTCCTCAGCAGATAGCTCGTTACCATTACTGGAGCACCTGACGAGACTTCTCGATCAGAAATACTAGTAGGTGGATGACCTCCCGGATGCAACGATGCTGACGACGGATGGCCTCTAAAAGCTATCACGCGTCTTCCGTATGAGATCTATGGGGCCCCTCTACCATATGGTCACAATTTCATCATTTACAAGAGAGAAGTGTCGCATTCGTGATTTTGAAAGCACCTTGTGGTATGATCGGTGCCGCAATTCAAGCGTCGTGTTCGCCTCATATGCTCATTTCGCCCGTTGCCCGACTGACTTCCTTCACTCCGTGATTGAACGAGCACATCTCCCCGAAGGAGCCATGTGCGATCCCATGCGCTTCCATTGATGGGGATCATGTTACGAATAGTGCCTACATGGTACACATCTGCATTTCTTGGCAGCGAGAAGCTCCAGGTTCTGGAGGCCATCTGCATCATTGCTTCGCTGCTATACATCTCATGCTTCCGCCGCCGGCTTATCCTGATAGAAACAACATGAGCTGCATGGTCATATCCACCGCCGCGACCGTTGCAGAAGCGTGATACAGGGTCTCCTGGAGCTATATAACCAACCGTACAACCTCGTTGATTCCTCGGTCATCAGGACTCCTCCTCTCGTCTTCCTCAGCCGCACTTTGAGCCCCACCGCTTCACGGGCATTCATCCAGCTTGGCCAAGATGTTCTCCACCACTCTCCGTACGACACTCATCGCGCTTGTTGCTTCCGCCGTTGCAGTATCCGCTGCTCCTGGGCTATCGCTCAAAGTTTCCGGTCCTGAGGATGTTGACGGTGTTGGCAACCTCAAGGTCGTTGCAACCGTTACCAACACTGGCGACGAGACTCTGAAACTCCTGAACCACCCCAATGGTCCCCTCTCCACCTTCCCTACGAACACATTTAATATCCAACATGAGGAATCTGGAGCTTCCCCTGCCTTCAATGGTGTCAAGGTAGGCGACCCCATATTCTCTGCTACATCCTGATGCTGAGTGAATGATTTGCTCCGTAGGTCAAGTATGTCCCGACCGTCGCCGCAAAGCTTGGCGACGAGAAGGCATTCACTGTCCTCGCACCCGGCCAGTCCGTCAGCGTCGAGCATGACCGTGAGTGACGTGCTCTCCGTTAGTGATACATATCGAGACTAAACTGCCCGTTAGTCTCCTCTGCGTACAATTTCACCTCCTCCGGTGAGGGTACATACACAGTCGAGGCCAACAACCTCTTCCACTACATCGATGACTCGAACAACATCGCTGACCTCCACGCTGATGCCGAAGTTCACACTACCTCCGTAAAGGGTGCTTTGAGCGTCGCAAAGAGGAGCCACTTCGGCAAGCGAGCAACTTTCACCGGATGCTCATCCTCTCAACAATCCGGCCTAAACACTGCTGCCTCCTCCGCCAAGACCTACGCATCCAATGCGTACTCTTACCTCTCGTCACACACCTCTTCCACCGCTCGTTATACCACGTGGTTCGGTACCTACACTTCGTCCCGTCATTCGACCGTCCTCTCGCACTTCTCCCACATCAGCAGCAACGATTTCTCGAGCTTCCACTTCGACTGCACGTGCACTGAGTCCGACACCTATGCCTACGTTTACCCTGATGAGTACGTATCGTGGCCATATTTTGTTCCCCATGAATGATAGGCTCACACGTGTCTAGCTTCGGAACCATCTACCTCTGCGGTGCCTTCTGGCAAGCTCCCAACACCGGCACTGACTCCAGGGCTGGGACTCTCATTCACGAGGTGAGTCTACGATCTTTTCAGTGCATCCAAGGTCGAAACTCATCACTATCCTTCACAGAGCTCTCACTTCATCCAAAACGGCGGTACTCAAGACCATGTCTATGGCCAATCTGCTGCCAAGAGCCTCGCCAAGAGCAATCCCGATGAGGCTATTGACAACGCTGACAACCACGAATACTTCGCTGAGAACAACCCTGCTCAGTCGTAAATACCCATGTTTTGAGTGTATAACTAGTTTGTAACAATGCTGTGATCTGTACAAGTAGATTGTAACGTCTAGTGTTGATGCAAATGTTCATTCCAACAGAAGCTACATCAGCAGTTCCTCACACTTTCAACTTGACAAAGTTCTTCAAGCTCACGAACGAGCTGACTCCGCCCTAAACGAACGCGGGCACGTGATAAGTATGGCGATTGCTACTTAACGACGCGCCAGGCGCCTATGGGCACATCCTTTGCTTGCCTCCGTTCTTGTTTGACTCAAGTTCATCCAATTGATATCGCTCGGACGCAAACCATATCCTCTTTTGCGTGAGTCATATGCATTGCGGTTTGCTAAATTGTACTACTGAAGCTCGAACTCTCGTCGAAAGTTCACACTATGCCAGCTCGCGCTTCCACCGCTCAACCAGCTCCATCCAGGGGAAACAGTCCCATCCCGGAGGACATGGACGAAGTCAGTTTCAACCTAAGCGTACATGTTATCTCTGATAACCATGCTTTTGATGCTTGTAGACGCCTTTCTTTGACACGGTAGACGAGCTACAGCAGCATGTAGGTTGATGTCGTTTTGCGATTCATGCAAGCGAGCTATATGCGCATGATATTGACCACATCGTGTATAGGGTATCAATGTGCAAGATATTCTGAAGCTGAAGGTGACATATGCTCCGTATAACTGCTGAACTGCCGTGCTGAGCTGGCTATATGCGCCTCATATTGTCTCACAGGCGGCCGCCATCAACACTGTCTCCGGAGTGAACATGACAACGCGTAGGCAGATGCTGAAGATCAAGGTGAAGCGTTATATACTATACATGATTATAACCTAATACGCCTATAAATTAGGGTATGTCGGAAGCGAAAGTTGAGAAAATCAAGGTGTGTCCCCACTTTGCTGCGTCCTATGCCACGTATAGGCTCTTACTACTGAGACAGGAAGCAGCACACAAGATCCTCGTGAGTTCTCGTTGATTCCTACTACACCTTTCGTCATCTCGTCCACTGTATAGGGTTCCTCCTTTGCCACCGGTCTAGAGATCCAGGAGAAGCGTAAGCGGGTACTCGCCATCAGCACTGGGAGCAAGAATGTGGATACAATACTAGGAGGTACGCAACTCACTTTGTCCATAGTGAAGCTTACTGACAGTCTCATACCTTACGTAGGAGGTCTCATGTCTCAATCTATTACGGAAGGTAAAATATCTTCGAGTGGTTCCCCGCTGGTTGACCCTGACAGCGCACAGTGTACGGCGAATATCGCACAGGCAAGACTCAACTAGCGCATACGATGAGCGTCGTAGCCCAATTGCCACCAGACATGGGCGGCGCAGCAGGGAAAGTGAGTACATGGGCCGTTTTTGGGCTCGAGACTCCGGAAGCATTGACAAATGACAGGTTGCATTCATCGATACCGAAGGGACTTTCCGTCCTGATCGTATTCGAGCCATAGCTGACCGTTTCGGAGTGAACGGGGACATGGCATTGGAAAATATCCTATATGGCAGGTCTCTTTTACTGCGTCAGTGCGATAGAAACATATACTTTCCCCATAGCTCGGGCTTTCAACAGCGAACATCAGGTACGTACATCCTATCGTTCACCGTGGGATAGTGGACCACCTCACACTCTTGTAGATGGAGCTCATCAACGAATGCTCGATGCGATTTGCTGAAGACAAAGACTTTCGTCTTCTGGTACGTACTGGCTTCGCATCAGCTATGCCCCAATTGACCCTTAGCTCTGTAGATCGTCGATAGTATCATGGCGCTATTTCGTACTGACTACTCTGGTAGGGGCGAGCTAAGTGAAAGGCAGCAGAAAGTACGTCCTCTGACGTTGTACAAGATCCTCCATACCTTGAGAACCTAACTACCCTCAGCTGGCTCAAATGCTCTCAAAGCTGAGCAAGTTATCTGAGGAATACAACGTACAACCTGGTAACCCCACTATGCCATTGTAACTCCGCTGACATCCACTGGCTATGGCAGATCGCTATCCTCATGACGAACCAGGTCCAGTGTATGACCATTCGTCAGCATCTTGTCTTCATTAACTGCACTAACGGTCTACACAACAGCTGATCCGGGAGCCACCATGACCTTCGTCGCAGGAGGAGCTCTCAAGCCTATCGGGGGACATATCCTCTCACATGCTTCGGCTACAAGGATGTTCCTTCGGAAAGGTATGAAACATTCTGTCCTAGTAGCTGTACTAGCATGGATGTGCACTTATACGTACGAACCTCTTAGGACGTGCTGAAGAACGTGTCGCTAAGCTAGTCGACAGTCCGGATAGGCCTGAGAGTGAAGCTTCGTACAAACTTGATGAAGGTGGCTGGTCCGACGTTTGAAGATCCAGGTGTTCTGCTCTTGCTCTGCTCTGCTGTGCTCTCGAATCCTCTCCGTTCCTTTCTCTCTCGTAGCCCTGGTCTCTCTAACTCGAACTGTTTCACGATGCTGCTGCTGCTCCTTGGCCTTGCATTGGTATGGACTGTTTCCTCGGACTCCCGCTCTGTTGTGTACCTTTGCTCCTTCGAGCTATAAAGTCTTACAAGCATGTATAAATATCTGTAATCATGCATTGATCATGCAAATCAACCGTAAATACTTGCGATAGGTATCGATCCGTTCAGCTCGCGATTCTGGCATAGGGCACTCCAATCCGCTATGCTGACCGTCTCCGGATCAACGCTGATAGCTCAATAATATACCGTTCACAGAACAAGCAAGACTAAATATTAGAAGTATGAAACGGATATGACTACATACATAGAGGGATAGAGACATTTCCAATGGTATAGCGATCTAAAACTAACCAAAACCAAAAACCCGAGTGAATTGAGAGGTATATCTAGCATACATCGTGACGTCCTGGAATCAACGTTGGGTGACTATGATTAGTGAGCGGAAGTAGGAAGTCGCAGTTATCCAATCTCATACGAAAGAGTGCAGGGTATGATCACCAGAACGCACACCTAGGAAACGAGAAAAAAGGGAGAGCGAGTTGGTTATACGAGCTTTCAAGATGGGACAGACTATAGCAAAGAAGTACCACTCACCACCCTGAGAAGCACTGACACAGATTCTCGATCGACGTCGCCTGCAAGATTAGCTTGTCCACTTGCTGAGGCACTGTCAACGAAATGTCCGGGTTGAAATCGCGCCCTGTCAGTTTGTGCTGGACGCGGTTGTAGACGAAGAGAGCTCGTTGGTTCCGAACTTCTTGGTCTCCTGCTAAATGGACAGATGAATATCAGCGCCATGAATATCCTCTCGCTATTCAAGATGTATGTCGTAGGAAGGCAGACGTACCATTGAGGATGTCGTTCTCATCCGCCTTCAGCTTACGAATTGGCCCTGCCTCACGCAGCCCCGCTTCGCGACCTGTATAATGATGAAGGCGAATCGTAAAAGCAGACAAAGGAGGAAAAACGTACCATGAGGCCGACGAGCGTCCACATCTGACTGCATCAACCTCCAATTGATCAACGGGTCATAGACGAACGCTTCCAACACGGCCATGAGAGACCCCTTGTTATCTCGAAGCACCGCCATGCTTATTTCGCATGCATTGCGGAAACTGCCCTCGACTCCGCTGACCTGTAACCGAAACATCAATAACAAAGAACTAGTAACATGACGGAAAAGAACAGAGAAATAAGTTTACCTCCATAGCATGCGTCAACATCCTCGTCAACCGGAAGGGGATCTTCTCGGGAAACTTCTCGCGATGCATAGCGACCTCGAAGCAATCGCCGAAATCGACATGAACCACTTTCCCAGTCTTCGATCCCAACTTTATATTGGACGGATGACGATCGCCCAATCCGAGGATGTGTCCCACCATACTATTGACGGCCAACGAGCGAGTATAGGTCGCCCGACGTTCGAGCCAGTGTTCGGAGCTCATACTCTTCAGCCAGAGCACGCGATAGAGATCTTGGCCGGTTGTATTCTCCAGTGCGTATTCGAACACTTCGATCTTGCTCAGGAGAATGAGGTTCTCGTAGTCTGGTGCCATTTGGAGCATCAAGCGGTATTCAATATTCAGTAACACTTTGCGCGACTCTCGGTAATCCCGCACAAGCACATGAAGGTCGTCGCTGCCTGTGACCCAGCCTAAGAGTCCTGCGTTGGGAGCCAATGGGGTAACGGAGAACCGTTGAATATGCAGTCTTCTCTTGAAGCAATCCGTATTGTTAGCGAGAAGGTTGTTCACCAGGCTGAATAGCTGCATCACGCGCTCATCTTGTCTGAGATCCTCATGACCTGTGCTTGTCGCATTGAATTTGCAACGAGGAGGGGTAAATACGAGGAGCGTACCCTTAAGGAGATACTGATAATCTTGTCCGTTGCTTCCCTTGATAGTTATCCGTCGTGGACGCTGCTTGGAGGAAATCACGGTCAGCTGCGGTGCAAAGCTGTCGATCTTGACAACCGGTCTGCCCGCTTGGTATGTACCAGGCATCGCCAGGTCCAAGCTTTTCACTTTGAGTAGCTCGGGTGACACATATTGTAGATCGAGAACCGTGAGTTGTGGCAACTGCTTCTCGATCTTTTTGAAGACACCATAATAGATTTCCCACGCCTTCTCAATGTCTTGCGGTTCGCCGTAGAGACGGTAGCGAAGACATGCTTCTCGGGCTTCCCGCAGGTCGCGTCCGAATACTTGCGCGAAAGACATCTCGCGAGCTGTTTTAGGGCCCTGTGTGGGTCAGTGAGCAAGGCCGACACTCGATCCAGCACATGAATCGACTAACCGCTTCAAGAATGTCATGAAAGGGTTCCAGGTATGCAATCATGCCTTCTGGGTTCTTATCCGTGAAATACAGCCGCGATGCCTCCTCAAGACCTTCGTGCCACAATTCGTGCCAGAGAATGACTACTCGGATGAGCTCATGGCTGACGAGCAACGCTTGCTGGACGATAACCGGACTATGCTCGCGCATCCGTTCTATGATATGCGTGGCAGCGTTCTGACGCGCTGCACTCGAGGACTTCGATGCGACAGTCAAAGGGTAGATAAGAGCTTGCGGGTGTTGTCTTCCAACGTCTGTCAATAGTGATTTGAGGTTTCGACGGACGTTGACACTGGGTGTTTGAATGCGGGCAATGATCTAACGTTCAGTCAGACTGGTGTATGTCGAGGCAGGTATCCAGGGACATACCTGAGGAATGACCTCCAACCATGTGCTGACCTCTACGCTCGTAAACCCTCCAGCCATCGCGTGGTTCACGAGATCGTGATGTCCAAACTTGAACCAGAGGGTGAGCAATCGCAAAGTATCTTGAAGCGAATTCTCGTTCCGTAGAGAGATGGAGTGGAAAAAACCTGAACAGCCGTGAGCAAGTGGGACAAGTATCTCATTAAGTCATACCGTCGACTGCCTGAACGACATGTATGACAAGGTCATTGCCCGGAGTGTCCAGCATTGCGTTGTCACTTTGGCCCTCGAAGAAGTTGGCAACCTCGAAGTTGGTCAAAGCCCACGTGTGCCAAGCCTTGTGCCAGCCAGAGTCGTAATGCGTTGCAAACAAATACGCTTCTAGAATTTCCTTGATATTGTTCTGATAGTGATTGTCAGTGAGGTCGCGCAGACTGAGGATCAAGCTCCGTACCTGGTTCCAGCTGTCCTTCATCGTCATCTGCCATTCTCCCTGCTTATACCAGCACCGGGCGAGGAGATGGGATAGTTCGTCCATCTTCTGTTTGACTGCGGGGTTCTGTTCTTGATCAGCGGGTTGGGAATCAAGATCCCGTTGCAGGTTTACAGTGAACTGGCGAAGGAACTGCAGACTTGCTTCTTTTGCATCTACTGCCCACATGAGTTTGAGATGAGCATATACAACGTCAGACGCCGCTTTCGTGTGGTGACTATTCTGAGGATACTGCTGCAGATTCTCTGGGGACAATAGCGAGTTGATCGTCTTCTCCGCTAAGAATATGCGGTCAGACTTCCGAGCGAGGTTCGCGAACTTGATCCACGGTTTCGGATCGTCGTCCGGTTTCAGTACTAAGGCACGAACTTGGAGGATTCGCTGCCAGACGTCGACATCGGGCTGACACCCTTGCAACCGCTTCATCCACGTCTTCTTCGTCGCCTCTTGACGGTCTGGCTGGTCGGCATGCTGTTTGAAAGCTATCAGCTCCTCCAGTTCGGAGAGCATCTGGGCCCGTAACATGGTATTGTACGAACGACCATAGCTCTCTCCAACCAGGGAACTCAGCTCTGTGCCCAGGAGATCACGTGCCTTGGCAACTTGTGTCAGTGCTTCAGGAAACTGGTTCTGGTGAACGGCGAAAACAGCTCGGTAGAATGGTCCATCCGCGGAGTTTGGCATCATGACAGCAATGTAGTTCTCCATAGCCTCCCAGTCGTGCAAAGACCAAGCAGCGGCTGCAGCCATTGGCGCAATTGCGCGTTTATCATCTGGCGAAGCCAAGTCCCAATGTTCATCGACTTGTGCAGCCAACTGGTCCCATTCGCCAAGTGCGTGCAAACAACGCATCTTGGCGATTATAATATCAGGATTGCCGGGATCGTCCATCAGCCGCCTCTCGTACGTATCCAAGGCGTCGTCCCATCTGCCTAGCCGTTCGTACCATTCCTCGTGCTTGCTGATGTCGTACGTATCGCGAGCAATGAGCAGCGTACTCCATGCTGCATCGTGCTGTTTCAGGTTGGAGTTTATCCCAATCAAGGCCCCGATGATGCTCGGCGACGTTCCTGTGAAGAACTCGAGCTCCTTGTAGTGTAACGCTTTTGCATAAGCGTGGAATTTCATTGCATATTCACCGAGAACCCTGTTCTCGATCGGCAGTGGTTTATCTTCGCGCTCCATGAATTCTGCGAGGTTTAGCAAGCAGTGTACAACCTCTGCAGGTGCAAATGGTGAGGTGATGGCGGACTCGATAGACCGAACTAAGTCCCCCTGGGCAAGGAGTGAGGATACAATTCATGAAAACAGGGGGTAGCCTACCCGGTATTGGTCGTAAAGCTCACCCCAGCAAGATGTGAACGAAGCATTGAAGAGTTCCTTCGCAAGAGGTGGATATGCTTCAACCAAGCTCATGCACGCACGAAGGGCATGAGATGGGGACTCCATCATGAACTCCACGGATAGCGTTTGCATCCACTTGATCCAATCGTCCTTCGTGGAGATTTGCGAGACGTCCCAAGCCTGTTTCAGATGCTGCTGATTCACGACCATCTTGCTTGCTTCAGCGGGGGCAGAAACGTCCGGTGCTTTTGCGCTTGCATTCGATCTGGACACAATCAGTTCGTGAAGCGAAAGGAAGATATTGGAGACATTACACACAACGACTCGAAAGCGCCGGCTTCCTGAGGGAGACTTTCGCCACTCAGTAACTGCGTTATGAGATTCTCGTACCGTGGATGCGTCAACTTATTACGGTGAAAACACTAAGTCAGAATGTCAGCATCGTTCATACCATTGACTAGGGAAGCTTCGTCATACTCCATTGATCCTTGGTACAAACGCCGCATAGTCCGAACCAAATTGGACGATCAGTGAGCAAAGCGTGTCCAGGACAGCCAGCTTGAGCTCATTGTCGGTTCTCGTTTGGTTCAGTATCCGGGAGAACGGGTGGATGATCCTTGAAGAGAAGTCTGACAAGTTCACTCGTCTCGACAATCCGTCGATCGTTTGTATCGCGCGTTTCCGCAGAGCAGTAGTCCCATCGAGTCGTTCTGCAGCTCTCATAATCACAGGGACGACAAGCTGCAAGTACTCTTCAATGTTATCTCCGAAAGTCACCAACGCATCGAGGATTTTGATTTGGGTGTTGGCGGATTTCTCGTCCATCTCGGCATCAAACTCCTTCAGCATCGAATGTAAGATTTGGGGAATGTATTGCTTGAATTCAACATCCATAGCTTTTCCCAGTGCTTCTACCAGTGAGATTAGCGGTAGGTGAAGATCCGGGTGTTCCCATAGGTCCTGTACCATTTTGAATACGTCCGACATATGAGAACGGACGTGTTGATTGATGATGCCGATGAGGATCGTCAACTGCTCAAGGTGGAACACTTGGATCCTGCCCTGAGACGTACTTGCAACATCAGCGAAAGCGGGGATGATCTACGGATGGTCAATACACAATGCACCAGAAAGTAACGGAAAGAGCATACCTGTGGCAAGAATGTGACGCATCTAAGATCTTGAGTTTTGAAGATTGACATGATAGCCTCGATCACTTTATAGTGCTGGTTATGGAGCGACTTGTCTTTGAGAATGTTGAGCAATGCGTTGATTGCCACGGTCTGGTAGTAATCATCGGAGGTAATTGGGGAGCCAGTCAGGTTGCGAGGGATTGGTCTAGTTGGATTCGCTGAAATATCCACGGGAATCTCCTCTTCCGGCTTTGCCTGTGTGGGTGAATGAGTAGGTTTACAAACACACTAATCAAGTACAACAAACCTTGCGTCTGTAAGGATCCAGAGCACCAAGAATTCCAAGCACCTTGATAACTTCTCGTCTCACAGTGGGATTTGAGTCTGTCCTCAGGATTCTACTTAAGATCTGCAACAACTGAGGATGCTCCACCAACGGCGAGACAACATATCCTGTACTTGAGCATATTTGACCAAGGGTATGCAACGCAGCATTCCGCCTAACAGGGTCAGTGTCTGCTAGCTTAGGCAAGATTACGTTCATGAGGTCGGGGACCAGCGGAAGAACCTCTTCTCCACCAACGCAGGACAGCTCGCCGAGACACATGAGTACATTCGCGGCGACAATGGGGTTGGGATCATCTGCTTTAGGGAGGTGGACCCGAAGCATAGGAATAGCGTATGGTTTGATCAACCTTTGTGTCGCGCTGACCAAAGCTGTCAAAAGGCGTGTACACTCCTCTCGGGAGCGGCTACAGCGAGATGTGAGGGAGGAATCCGGACGAGGATGAAATTCAGAGAGCTCACGTGACCATCGAAAACTCCATCTCCGTCAGGAGTTGAATGAGAGTCTTACGGAGGGATGGCATGACATAGGCGGGATTGTGAAGAGCAAGACGACCCATCAAAGTGACGGCAGTCAGTCGTATCTCGAAGACCTCGTCGTTCAGTGCGACGAAAAGAGATCGAACATTATCTGCTTGAGCAAGGTGCTTGTCGAACTGTTCATGAAGAGAAGAAAGCACGGCTTGGCGAATGCCTGGATCTATTGCGAAGAATCAGCAACGACGTTACCAAATACAGTGATCAGGACGACCTACCTGGATCTGCGATGCCGACGGTTAGTAGCTTACCAACGACGTCTCCGATGATCTCTGTAGAGTGATTGCTTGCTTGGTAACATATTGGGTCATGCATAAGCAGACGGCAACATGTCAGCGCAGCTGCTCGTCGAACCTCCGCGTTGTCTTCCTCGAGGTATGGCAAAGCGCAATTTATGACAAGATTGTTTAAGAAATGACCTGGAATCAGTCAGAACATGACCGTGTAAGAGATTGCTGGGATATATCGCACCGCTGAAATCAAATGACCCAAGGATGTTCAGCGCCAAGGTAAGCATTTCGGGAGACTTGTTCACATTGGCAACCTTCAAGCATAGAGGTCAGTTGCAGAGGAAGTTCCAAGCGCAAACAGCGTACGTCTGTGTTGCTGATCTCTCGTCTGATAGGTAGAGGTTCGCTTCTTATGAGTGGTGGCGCGCCGAGCGGTTTATAGTTTTGACCACTCAGAATCAGAGATAGCATATCGAGTAGCCGGTCTGCAAGGTAAGCAAGATGAGAATACGTTGGTATCTTCACATGCTATTCATACCTTGTATTGTCTTCAGGAGCGGCGGTATGTGACGAGAGATATGAACTAGAGCCTGGTGCAAAGGATCGCTTAGACCGCATGCGAACATCAAGTCCAGTTGATCGTGGAGCAATTTCGTGAGGTTCGGTCCAACAGCAGAGGCGAGCATCCCAATGCATTGGAAGATGGGCTCGTTCGATAGTGCATTCTTCTTCCTATAACATGTAATTTAGTTGTGACACGATGTAACTGGGTCGGTCGGACGTGCCCGTTCATCTGCAAACAGGTCTTGACATGCGCCATTATGGTATCCAGAAACTGCTGCATGTCACTTCCAACCGCGGTAGCCACGTGGCCGATGGCGATGAACGCTTCAGATACAATGTCAACAACATCGGCGAGTCGAGCAGCTATGATGCTCATACCAACGGATCGTTCTGCCGGTTTCTCTAGTTGGGTAAGGAGATGGCCCATAGCCTTGTGGAGGTAATGTTCCGAAAACGTTTGGGTGTCATATACAGCGAGGGTAGGAAGTAGGGTAATGACCATCTTGCGTACGTGGGGGTCACGATGTGTCTTGAAGATTAGAATGTGCTCGGCGATATCCAGTAAATTCTCCTTCATGAACTATACGGCTGTCTCAGTCGACAATACAGCTCAAGTATTGATGTGACTAGCCATGCCACCGTGAAGAAGAAGCTCGCGTAATGTCAATAGAGAGCCATGAATGATTTCCGGTTGAGTCATTTCCATGCCCATTTGCGCGTCTTGCAGAATCTTGAGTAAAACTGGACGCTTAGCTTGCCCGACTTCCTGCGTGATTATCTCCAAACACGCCGCAAGTAATTCCGCCGTGCTTTCCCTCACAATAAGCCTCGGGTCACGTAGTGGCACCATGATCTTGTCAAAGACTAGTCCGATATGCGACTGGAAGTATGTTGGGCTGTTCCTCGCCAACTCCTTCAGAATGAGCACACCGGCAAATCTTCCTGGTTCTTGCTTGTCTGCTTGCAATATTCCTATGGCTTCCCCCACTTGATAGTCCATGAAATCTTCTCCAAAGGTCGGGCCCCCAAGTGCAGCGATACGGCCCAATGTCTTGGAGGCAGCCAGCATAACGTTGTCATCGGTGTTTGGCAGCAACGCTTTGACATAGTTGTAGAACTTGTATGTATATGCCTCAACGAAGCCTCCACCTTCGGCGTCCAGTAGATGATCTAGATGGTGCGCATGGCATTCAATAACCCTCGCCTCGCGGAAGAAAGTAAGCACGCACCAATCGCCAAGATACCTCCCAGCTTCTCCGTATTGGTTTGACTATGAACCAAATCGGACAGCTTCCTGTTGATAGTGTCCTCCCATACTTTCGAGGAGCTAGCAGAGCGCATGTCAGACAGAACAGTCGACACCTAGGATAGCTCAATACTATGATTTGCAACCAACGCCAGAGTGCCAGAGACGTACATGATCCCGCAACTCCTGCGCGGCATGTAACCGCAATTGAGGGCTCTTACTTCTCAACCTCGCGAATAGCTGGTCCAGTACGTCTGCCTGCATTGTGGACGCTGTCGACGCCATTCCAGCAGACCTAGCACAGCGACTGCGCCTGACTGCGCCGTCGTAAGTGACCTGTAAACTCAGAGTCGTAGGGGACTTGAAAGGGCAGTGTGCGATCGAGATCTGACCAAACACGAGCACGTGACGTGTCAAACAGAACGCGCGTCACATGTGATCAGAGACCGCGTCTCTTTCACCGTCTGACTTTCACCCGGACCACCACCCTCCGCAGCAGCATACAAATTGCTGCACTTATTACAGACCATTGAGTGAGAGTATGACTTACCCTGGTATGCAAATTGTGTATGCGCCAACAATCTCATATCTGAGCGCTCTGATACCAGGTGCGCCGTTGCATCGTAGTAAACGGCAGAGATTATCTTCCCCAACCTACGATGAACAAGTCATTTTAAGCCAAGAGGAAGTTGCGGCATTCGATGACTACGACAAGAACATCACACATTCCTCACAGAAACAATCTCCCCCACTGAAGATGTCACAGACGATGACTCAGTCCGATCGACGAAAACGCGATGCTGCCATTGCTGCTGCTCTGGGGCTGAAAGATATCCCACCCGAGGTCGAAGATGATGATACGGGAACAGGTGAGCTTACATTAGGTATGTCAGTACCAATAGTTGCTGAAGTGTTGCTGTAGGTACCAAATCACCTTCTCCATGCCATCCTGCAGCCCGGAAAGAGAACGAGGACCCTTCATCAAGCCGCGCATATAGTCCGAGCACCCCTCGTAAAACTCGCAGGAACTCTCCGAGAAGCCCTTCGAAGAGTAATCCATCTTCGCCGAAGAGGTTTCACGGTTTCCAATCGGCAACGAACCTGGGGGATGCCAAACCAGCTAACCCTCGAGACAGTGGTGTTGCCTTTGGTTTTGCCAGTGCATTGAGTATGGATAGAAGTGAGGCGCATATTGCTCTACCTGCAGACGTCCATATTCCTCGCCCACTGCCCGCACTCATGGGATTCACTTCAGCATTACATCTCCCTCAGCAGAGCCAGGCAGACCGAAGGCATTCTTCCTCACCTCATACACCCCCGGAACAAGACCTTGATGTCTGGTTCCAACCCACTACTTTACCACCTGGTCCCATTGGTTTCACGTCGGCCAAAGCACTTGCTAATACGACGGCTCTGGAACCAGAGCACATTACAGAGGCCGATGATGACTGGTTTCAATCTAACACTCTACCATCTGGCCCCATCGGCTTTACATCGGCCAAAGCTCTTGCTAACGCCACGTCCTCAGAACTCACCGAAGCAGTAGAGGGCGATTGGTTCAAAGCCACCACTGGTGCCCCGGCGTTCGTTGGATTCCAGACCGCTAAATCGGTGCGAAACGAAGTCAAGCCTACGAGAAAGGAGGAACCACCACACGCCGATTCTGTTCGATCACTCGCATCATCTCCATTCGATAGCCGTAACGAAACGGCTATGGCTGCACCTCCTTTTGTGGGGTTCGCCACCGGGAAGAGTTTGCTTGCAGGTACGAGTAACAAACCCGATCCGAGTGGTATAATCATGCCTTCCGCGGCCGCGTTGGAAAAGGCGCGAGCTCGAATGGCTCTCTGGCAACAAGAAGACGAAGGTGAAGTTGACGATAGTTCACTGGTTGCGTCGTACTCTACCAAAGTGATCCCGGGCTTCGTGAACAATGCCGTGGCAAGCCAGAGCAGTGTGATTGATAGCCCTTCACCGGCTGCTGCTTTCAGAGGACACGCCACACCTGCTATTGCCAGGATCCAGAATGGCACGAAGCCGTTCAAATCACCTCTCATCCGCCCACCTCAGGCTGTCTCTCGTACTCCCAATGCTCCTAATTCCCCTACGCCGCTCGTTCGCCCTTCCATGGCTGGCACACCCGTAACACCACGTCGTTCTACTGGAGGAACGACTAGTGCTGGCTCTCTGTCTGCGAAGAGACCATTCACTCCACTACGGGCAACCGACGCTAGAACACCAGGTAGCAGACCCGCTAAATTTGTGACGCCATTCAAAGCGGGAATGAAACCTGGTGAGCCTGGAAGACTAGAGCTGGAGCGGGCGTCCAAACGCATAGAACAGCATGTTCCTGATACACCCATCAAGATGGCTGGAAGCGGGAGGCTAACGGGGAGTAGCAAAGGGAAGGAAAGAGCTGATGGAAAGCGAACATTGGAATCGTGCGGTCGTGTACCTCAGTCGTACACAGTTGAGCAACTCGAAGATATGGGCATGTAAGTGGACTGGCGACACTCTCCCTCGTACAAAACGAAACTCATCAATGCCCTGCTAGTAATACAAGCGAGCTCTCCCAGATCACGCCGCCACTAGCTGAATACTACGCCTTCTATAGTACATCCTCGGCACCTCCGTCACCCTCCCAAACATCCGTTGTTCCCACAATGCCGCTTGGGCCCGTTGCCGCATATAAGCTCCTCAAGGACGAGGGCTGCCGACTTGCTACGCAGGAATGGGTAACGAATCATTGGTGTCTTATCCTCTGGAAACTTGCCGGTCTGGTAGCACTAGAACCCGAACGAGAGAATCATCCAGAGACGAAACGGTGGTGCTGGCCGGAGGTCATCCGCCAATTGAAATATAGGTACTGGCCGCTTCCTCGCACGTTGACGATATAGATTGACCGTGAGGTACCAGGTACAACCGCGAACTGATGGGCGGTCATCGTCCAGCTCTCCGCTTGATCACCACTCAGGACGCCCCGGTTGCTTCACCCATGGTGCTTTGTATTAGCAACATATTATGGCCAGAATCAGATGACGAAGAGAATTCTGCTGCCGTTCCGCAACTGGAGGTAACCGACGGATGGTATAGACTCCGGGCTGAGATCGACGCTCCCATTGCAAGGGCGATACGCAAGGGAACCATCAAAGTCGGTAGGAAGATTGGTGTAACTGGATGTCGCGTATGTATAGGTTGTCTTGCTTTGTTGTGCGTCTGGTAACCTGATCTATTTTCGCCCGTTCAGATCGAAACAGACCGCAAAGACCCCGCGGAAGTTCTCGAAGCATATGACACGATTGCATTGAAAATCTATGGGAACTCCTCTCATCTTGCACCATGGCATGCTAAGTTGGGGTTCCAGAGAGAACCCTTCATATCCACCATGCGCAGTCTCTCCCCTGATGGAGGATTGGTTGCCGTCATGGACGTTGTCATTGAAAGGGTACGTCGCGGCAGTAGAATCTTTTGAATATTGCGCGGGAACCAAACTGATCGCTTCCGAAGCAACATCCTATAGCGTACCTTGAGACATTCGAAGATGAAGACGGGTCGAGACGAATGGAAGGGCCGCGCAGCGAAAAGGAAGAGTACACCGCGCACGAGAAGTGGAGGGTGAGTTATTCGCTGCGCCGCGTTCGCGCAGTCTTTTGTGGACTGACTTGTTCTCGGTTACGTACCTAGGCGAAACGCGAGACAGAAGCAGGTAAACTTCGATATGACTTCGAAAAGGAGATGCAACGATGGGAGGGCTATGTTGATCGCCTCGAACGTAAGATCGGCTCTCAGTCCCGACCAAGTGCAGAAGGTGCGGTTCCTCAACGTTTTCTTGCATAGTCCTTCTCACATCTCGTGCACTAGACACACCCCCAGATCACATTGATGACCTGCTCTACCAGCTAGAAGATCCAACCGCGCGAAATTTCCACAACACCAGCGTGCAACTGATCAAATCGCTCACCACGCGCGATGCGCACTTCCTCTCACGCGCGATTCAACACAAGGTCGCCAAGGACCGTGAAAGGTTCTACGAGACAATGGAATCTGAGTTGGACGCCATCTGTCCGAAGAGGAATGTCACGAACTTCAGAGTAGTGGAAGTGAGAGATGCAAGATGTGGATTTAGTGGGAACGGTAAGAGGGCGAGTGGCCGGAGGAAGGCCCAAGTGACCATTTGGAATGTGTTGGATCTCGTGGTATCTGAGGGCAGTGAGCGTAGGGGACATTTCGTTCCTGGCCAGAGATTCTTGGTAAGTATTTCTACTCAGCTTGGCTGTCTGACACTCTATGATGATTGACCCAATTGATACGCACTTCTCCAGGTGACGAATCTATTACCCTCTCAACCCGGCGCGTGGTGTAAGAACCCAGACGAAGAATCGATGATATATCTCAAGACACGTAGGGATTCCAGGTGGACGAAGATACGGTCGTGAACCTCAGGCGAACTTTCGTTCATCGCATGCATACCTTCTCTTGTTAGCCCTTTTCACTGATGGGTTCCACTGTATACTTCGGACATGGAGTGCTCTGAGTCACTGCATTGTCATGCGGTGCTAATTGACATGAGATTGAAGTGACCTGTAGCATACATTGACCTTGTATTTGTATTGTACAAGATACATACCGATCCATTTTAGCGGTACCCATTGATTGTGTATTGAGAACCTTCCGTGCAGGGTCACTTGGCGGACCCCCTAATGGTATTGTCTAAGAGAGAAGCTCTCTTATACCACGTGTTTCAGAGGACGAGATTTATACGCGTGCAGGATAACTATTGACAGTAAGCTGAGACGTTCAACTCCGTCAATACTTTAAGCTTGCAGATTATCTTCCACCGGTATAGACATGCCATTGAACGCACTGGCATGCATAGCACGTGGTCTCACCCCGAAGAGCGATCCAAGCAACTAAGCAACTGGATATTCCGTAAACATCTACCCTACATCTACCCCTCTCGTCCTAAGGACCTGAAACCACTTTCTCTTCTTGTCAATACATGAGTTGCGACACGGACCTCCATACTTCCAATTGTATCTACCCACGCTTGCCGCTGCGACTCGAACTGGAAGCCTTCTTCGGCGGCGCCGGAGCGGCAAACTTGTGCTTGGGATCGAGAGGCGGAATGACCGCCGGCGGGTCCATGGGGGGACCATAGATGTTCTGGACGTTAGGATTGGGGGCCTGAGGAATAGGAAGGCGAGCAGGTGCAGGGGCGCCATAGATTTTCTGGGCTTGAGAGCTGGGTGCGACCGGAGGACGAGAAGCAGGGGGACCATAGATTTGCTGTGCTTGAGGGCTGGGTGCGACCGGGGCACGAGGGCGACCCTGCTGCGATGAGTAGGTGGACTGACCAGGATACGGGCCATTTGTCTGCCCCTGCTGGCCGTTCCGGTCGCGTGGATCTCGCCTGAAGATGCGAGCGTTCTCCTCGGGAGCGTAAGTATGGGCGGACAGCTCTCCACCAGTTTCGCTATCATGATAGTCCCGAGCGACGAGGTCATCATATATCTCTCGTGCCGATAGGTCGTAGTATTCCCCAGCAGCGAGGATGTTGTGCGCATCCCGTGCTTCGAGATTGTACTTCTGTGCGTCGAGCTCCTCATATACGTCTCGTGCTTCGAGGTCGTAGTCACGGGCCTCGAGATCGTCGTATATGTCCCGCGACCAAAGATTATAATCCCCATCATCCAGTTGGTTAGACTGAACATCAGTGACGTCCCCAGCATCCTCGAGGGGCATGGCCAACGCGGAGGAGTACGCAACGGAGGCGATCGCGAACGCGGCGAGCGTGGAGAAACGCATCGTGAAGAGGAAATATAGGTCGTGGAGGTGTGAGAGAAAGGGTGCAGCGTTGAAAAGAGCAAGGTCGCAATAAGCGAGTAAGTAGAATAGACTGAGTCAGGCTAAAGCATGAAGTTAGCATGTAATAGACGGTATAGATAGGCAAGTGTGGAACTCACCAACCAGCACCACGACCAAGAATTCTAGTGAGAGTTGAACGGAGTAGACGAGTCCAGCTGAAGAATTGTCGCAACAAGCAGGCCTCCTCTTATATACCAGTGACCAAGCCCCATTGCCGCACGGCAGTAGCATGTTTCAGTAACTGAACGGTCAAAAAACGGGAGGCCCGGGAGCATCGACGTCTGCAGACCTGAATAATTGCTGATTTCTTGTGATGCGAATGGCTAAGTGCTGTCCAATATCACCTGTGCTCACTGGAATACGTTTATACGGTGCATAGATGTTTGACTTGAAGGTGCGCTTGTTGGGAGAGGAAACACCGTAAAGCAATATCGCAGGAGATGCAAATATCCAACATCTGCCTTTGAGCCTGAGCTTTCTCTTCAGCACTTGGAGTGAATATCCTTGTAAGTTGTCTGCCGGATTATCTAGTAGCTGGTGTTATTTACCACGGAAGTACTCACCGCTCACCAAGTCAGCCCGTCCGAAGAGTCAGAGGCATCGGTTACCGACGGCATTGGTGCGAAACAAAGTGAACCCGAAGGAGTTGCTGGCATCAAACCAGGTGGTACAGGCAGCAGGCTCCGATGATTATATCGAAGCCTCTAAGACTCCTGCGAACCACGCTCTCCGAGGTAGGCCGTGTCAGCATCTGTCCTGGAAACTTCGAGTCATACAAGGTAGAGGGCCCCAACCTTCAAATGATGTCTTTAGCGAAAGAGTTAAATAATAGAGATAGTACGAAAGACTCTGCCTACTCCTACATCCGGGATGGCGATGGGGTACTATTCACGGTCCTTGAATACCTGTACGTACGATTGATCCTGCATGTCACTGGACGAGAGAAGCTGAGGAAAGGTGCTTGAGCAAAGAGAGATAACCCGTGCCCGTCACCTACTAGGTACATCGCTCCCTTCAGAGAGCTTCATAAGTAGCAATAGTGAGCACGGGCACCTGAGTCGCGTATCTCCCCCAGGTGGGAAAGACTTCAAGGCCAGCCCAACTCATCCGTGTTTAGCATCTTTGCAGATAGCAGAGGAGATGCAGAGTAATAATGCATACATTACTAAGGAGTGGACACACTCTTGTCACAGTACTTCTTGCCAGAGGAAACAGGTAGCACTCGAAGCGAAGACCACCGTGACTGCGAGAATTAGTGGGAGTATTGTTCATGTTGCGTTCAACGGTTTGAAAAATGAAACGAGATAAAGTCTTGTGGACTATCGTGTCCTACTAGATGTGTTCCAATTCTCTTACCGCGAAGATGGCGCGAGCTGAACTTGAGTGGGCGGGCAGTCGACGTTGTCGCGCTATCCCCACCTGCTTCTGTTTTTCTGAAGTTTAATCACTACGTGTTGCTGTCGCTGAAGCAAGGCAGGAGTATAGGTGCAGGAATAGACAAGCAGAACTACATCATCATAGCGTCGCTCGAGACTCAGAGATCGGAATTCTGCACGTGACGCCTATACACGATCACATGCGCAAGTCTCGAAACATTGAACAAGTACGCATCATCACGTTACGCTACGACAATGACATCGGTCCTACGCCGAACACGAAACTCATACCTGATAGTAACACACCACTGCTAATAGCTTTCAACGACGTCTCGGAGCGTTGCCTGCTCTCTCAAGTCCAAACGAAGTAACACATATCATGGCACCAAGTATACTCCTGAGATTCGCCATACATACTATAGCATCATCATACGATATTTCTTGAAGACGCCTGCACGATCTTGTTGCTTCCTTGCATTTCCCGGAGTACTCGACGAGACTGTGCGGAAAGTGACTCGACACTCTTGTCTTCTGGGACCAGCCAAACTGGAGCATGCTGTTTCCACTCAAGCTGCGGCTCCCACATCGGAAACCTGTCATCCGTATTGGGCTCGTTGATGCCGTGTCTGTACCCCAAGGTGAAAACAATCCAGCACCGTGACGCTGGTTGAATGACGAAGGACTCACGATTGACGGAGGTGCGCGATGATAGTAGGCGCATTGACCTGCTTGGGGAAGGAAAAGGCGTTGCAATGGTTGCAACACCAAACATTCATCGTCTCCGCTCGAGTCCATGCCCTCCGCTGGATGCGCTTCTCCATGGCGAAGACGGCATCTTTCACTTTCGCGGAAGAGGGCTTCCAAACGTAAAGCAACGGCTTAATCTCCCCCATGGCGCGACTGGTAAACTCTGTGACCTCCTCCATTCTGTACCATTCATGAGTTCTATCCCGATCTAGGAATGTCTCTCTGCACTTGAGCACATGCCCTATCTGGTGACATGGTTAGAAACGGATGGTAGTACTTAGGAGGCATGTCAACTCACCGTAGCTCTCCATGTCATGACATTCGCCACTTCTGCAGTGCTGCACATACCACAGCGAAACCGGACATCCACACGGTCCAATTCATCGGCTGTAGTGCGCTGGGGATCTTTACCGCATGCTTTGACAAGCATCGGTATCAATTTCCTTGTTACCTCGTTGTCCTCATAGAATCTGTCCTGTAGTAATGGCTTAGGTGACCACCTCGCACGTTTGAGACCGTAGGAAGCGAGCGAAGGGTATGGATGTGAATCAGGGTCGATATCCCCGTGTGGGCTGCCGTCGCAAATACACGCCTTACTGGAAATTAAGGTGCATAGTCCGTGCTCGCACACTGGCGGGATGCGCATGTTCAACGACATGAGAGTATCTGCCTCGCGATGATCGATATCTGACTCGCGCTTGCGACCGAAATATTTTGCGACTGGCAAACTGAGAGGATCGACATCTTCCGGAATATTCCCCTTCTCCCTGATGTACTTCGCTAGCTTTTGCCTCCTGTTCTCGATGCAGCGGTCTATGAAGTCTGCAAGGGAAGGCAGGAGTCGCGCAAAGTCTTCCGATGTCACTACCACGTCTGACGGTGACATGACGAGCTCCTTGACTTCGGGAAGCTCTGCAACATCCACCAAGAGATGGAACTTGTGGAGCGGGCCGTCCGGTGTCCCTTCAAATACCTCCTGGAACAACTTGAGGCGACCCATGATGACGAGCTTCCTCTCGTGTCGGAATCGAGCTTGCCGTTGAGCCTCTAATACGGGGATCAACTCCTGATATAGTCGGGGCCATGCTAGAGCATGCATGTTTCAGGTCAGGTATGATCTTCGGTTAGGAGGTGATTCACTCACCGCGTTCAGTTAGAGGCCTGGCTAGCCTGACATTGTTGACACGACGAATGGGGTGAAACCAGCCCTTGATACCATCCATATAATCTATTTCCGCTTCCCAGCCTTCCCCTCTGAGTTTCGTGATGATTCTATCGAGAGAATATGTCTTGAGCTGATCTGAAAGAACTTGTCCTTGATCACTTACGCGTCAAACCTCGCCTCCTTTATAGCTTCTGATTCAACCTCCCGCGCCCGCTTCAGTTCTGCATACCACTCTGTGCACAGTTTAGCGTGCTACAATGAGGGTGAAGAGTAGGCCAGAGTTATTCTTCTCGACGCAATCCACACTGCAGTAACATGAGGGCTTACCGCATCTCTCGCTTGCACCTTCTTGCGCTGTAACTTCACCCATACCTTTCTCTCCTCCTCCGACATGTTCTCAAGTGCACTCTCAGCCGCTGCACGATCGGATTTCAGCACAAGGCGGTATTCTCGTTTCCTATAAATATTTTCTGCAATCAATAGAGCCGAACGTCAGCATCATCCAATTGAGAGAATTGTTCATTCTACAACTTGAAGTAGGAACATACCCAGGCAGATCACGAGCGTCGGGAGGGGCAAGATAGCATTTATGAGTTTGGAGTGGGTGTAATAGGCATCAGAGGTACTTTAGAGAATCCACCGTCAGTATCCTTGTACCTCGAACGGATTGATCAGGGATGAGACAGTACGTACTGTTCCTTCTGACAGCTCTTACAAAATCTCTTCCGAAGAATCCATGAAGGCTCATTCATAGCGGTACTCTTAGAACAACCCTATACAACAACAAAACGCATTGGTGAACCATCATACCCAACAAATCCAAGTTGACGTACATGACAGTGTGGATCAAAGACCAAATTCGCATACGCCGGTTCACTCATGTCCCGCGGACAAGGAGGTAATTTAGGCACGTTCTTCCTCGCATTCTTCCAATACCGCTCGGAGGACTTTGACAGCAGGACCTGCCTGAGCTGCTTGTTCGTCCGACCGAGATTGAGCAAGTCCATCGGGGTGAGGTATCTCAAGAGCTATCCGGCATACAGGATCAATATTAATATCGTGATGCATTTTGGGTTTGGAAGGAAAGGGTGCCACTCACCTCGTATAGAATATCAAGTGGCAACTCGGGGAGACTCCTCCGTCGTCGTCGTCGCGGACCTGCTGCGACTTCTACTTCTGCGGTAGTGGTGTTGCCACCCACCGGACCCGCTTCTGACCCAGCTTGAACGCGCTTGGGAGTCAGTTCAACCCTTCGACGTTTCGGTGCCGCAGGAGCAGGAGTGGCGTTGACACTGGGCCCACTCAGCGCATTCGCCTGGGTAGACTTGGGTGTCAAGTGCACCCGCCTTGTCATATCAAGAGGAAGTTGGTCGAATAGGACGAGACAGGACGACGTCTTGGTCGTCAAAGTAAGGAGAGAACAAAGAAACAGCGAAAGAACACGCGAAAACGCGTCATTGCGAGCGAAGCGAGCATAC
>JSYW01002126.1:0-10465 GCA_000787475.1 Lentinus polychrous
ATAGGGTATTCTCAGGGGTCCTGGGTTATAAACGTGTATGAATGGTATCAGGTAGTTGAGATTCAAAAGAAACATCATAACTAATCGTACAACACCCCCAAGTATTCACGCGACAGCAAAAAAGAACGATCATGCGACAGAAAAAGGAAGAAACGCTTGTATCCTGACGATTCATGGTATACCGACCCACAAAGAGGTGAAGCGGAACAGGGTTAAGGAGTGAAGATGAGCAAGGATAAAGTAGAAGATGAGCATACGATAGATACGTGAGTAGGGGAGGAGGGAGAGCTGTAGAAACGTTTGCGTCCTGCGCGATGAATGTATAAACCATATATACCACGCATGTCAAAGTTGAGAGCTTTGCGAGACATTAGAGCCACCATGATCCCTTGTGTGTAGAAGGTTCATGATGGTAAATGTCAAAGAAGAGTTCGTCGTAAGAGCTAATCGGATCCGTTTGCACTCCCGTCTTTGAGATATATTCGTAATAGCATTATGTTGAGAGGGAGCGTTCATCCCCGTGGTCCTACACCGGAACGGCACGAGGAGCAGAGGCAGACTTCTTCACAGCCCCATTCGTCTTCGCGGCAGTACCATTAGCAGCGGCATTCGCCATCTTGGCCGCACGCAACATAGCACTCTTATTCTGCCTCGGTGCGATTGTAGGTGCTCCGATACTGCTCACGCGGGGTTTGGGCTTCGCTGAAGCGGCCGCTGCTGATTCTGAGCTTGCTGAGTTCTTATTTTCCTTGCTGGTGGTTGAAATAGATGTCCGGGAGCTGGTAGTCGTTGCGTTACGAGAGATGAACGGTCTCGGCGCTGACAAGTTACGCGTGTTCGAGGCTGCCGATGCTGGGCGTGTGATTACGGGACGGGAAACGGTGGCCGTGGAGGTCATGGATGTGCGAGAGGTGGAGCGAGAAGGGGGCTGAGAGCCTGTGCCAGATGGTGTGCGGACTGAAAGAGATGTGAGCTGACGAGTGAAGTGACTGCAACCTCAGGATTGGACTTACACATGAAAGAAGACGGGGGCGCGGTTTCCTTCTGTTGACGTAGGGCTGCGCTTCGGTTTAGCCTGGGAGCGACGGTAGGTGGTTTGATACTAGCTACAGGGATGGATTCACGTCTCTTGTGTCCAGGAACACCCTCGAAGGTGCTGGTCTTCGCTTGTTCCCCAGCGTCAGCACCTACAGTTGTAGTGCCAATAGTAGAAGCCCTAGCTTTTACGGGCCTCTCAGGAGGCTTTTGTCCAAGCCGGAGAGATGCAGCGCGAGTCATTCGAGGAGCAATAGCAGGAGGTGCAGTAGAAGCCACCGAGATCGTTTCGGAACGTTTGTGTCCAGGGACGTTAGCGAAGGTCTTTGCGAGCTGCTCTTTGGTCGGAGGCGCCCGTTTCGGTGCTTCGAGCGGTATTCCTGCACGCAACGCTGCGGCGCGAGACATTCGAGGGACGATATCGGGTTTATCGTGCGTAGGGGGCAAAGCTCTGGCTTTGAACGTAGACTTTCCATTCTTCTTTCCTCCCCCCGTCGTGGACGGATTCGAGGTGGCATATCCATTCTCGGATGTGCCATTCTGCCGCAAAGCTTCCAACACAGAGCTCGAAACCGATCGCATCGAACCGCCGTTAATCGGGTTAGATGTCACATCCGGCAATTCGGCGGTGGGGAAGGGAGGGGAGGACGCGAAGATGGAGAGTATTTGCATCTCAGCCGTTTGCTCATCGGTTGAGCCCATGACAGCATTTTGTTCTCGAGAGATACCGTACAGAGCTCGGAGGGAGTTGGGAGTTTCTTGTTTTGCGATTTCAGGGTCTGGGTTGCCCATGAGGGTGTGCCATACTTCGACCGCTCGACGTCGCTCAAGGACATACACCCAGACAGGACCTCTTTAAAGTCATACGAAGTGAGATAAGTTCATGTTGTCATGAAGGTGCTTCTAGCAGCGGGAAAATAGACTTACTCGCCGAATGTGACGTAGTCTTCTCCGAACAGTTCATACATCGTGTCCGGATCCGTCTCAATGTCAAACTCCATTTGCCTCTCTTTCACAATCTTGTTTCACAGAAGACCGGACATCTTCAGCTGATCACATCGCAGATACGTGCTTCTGTGCGTACCTCGAAGCCGGCCTCGGATATGCGAGGTTCAATATCGAACCTATGCTCTAATGCATGCGTTTTGATGATAGCAACTGTCCGGGTCCGTTTCGCAGGGGATCCATTGCTTGAGGGGCTCGTCTGAGCATCTGCTGGGTGACCTTCGTAGGCGTCGGGAGTGGGGGTAGACATGGTTTGTACTTTGTGTTGGTGTTGTCACGGATAGGGAACGGTAGGTTACGGCGAAAGAACGAAAGTGTTGACGAAATATATATACAAAGGGAATAGGAATATTTGCAGCAAACGAAGGGGGATTGAACAGTCTATAGAGACTTGACCAGCAGAGAAAAGTGAGGCTCAAGACGAGACGAATTCAAGTTGGATAAAGAACCAGGTTAGGCAGACCTTCTCACCAACATATGAGCGTCAGGACCGAGCGTCAGGACCTCGATCACCTCGCCAGGAACGACACCTCTCGCTTCCATCGCAACGCAACACGTTGTATTCCTTATACTTCTTCTTGAACACTTCTATAGAGTTATGGATACATATCGACAAGATGCAAGTAGGTCCTCCGGCCAGCGTAGCGTTTCATATTAATCGATGCATAATTACGACGATGGTTTCTGCGTGTTCCCACTACCAAACCCTCTCCACCATTTACCGATCTTCTCTGCACTGTACCGCAAGCTCTTTCCAACGCCTGCACTGACAACACCCTTCAAGGTTTGCACCGTGGAGGGATACCGAACAATGCTCGCCATTTCTGCAGATACAATGAATTTTAGGTTATTTACATGCGCTTGGGGTCTCGCAGCCGACTTACCCCGTTCAATGACGTGGGCGAGGTTCTGGTCCCCTGCCAGTCGCGCCCAGTATACATTCTCATCTGCCTCCCGTGGAGGAGCATCTACTGATGAGTAGTGGCTTGTGACACGGTTGCGCAAGTTGGTGGGCAACTTCTTTAGGTGCGCGGCACGTGTATGAGGGGCCATATCCTGCTGGATATTGGACGAATGACTCGGCCAGTGAACTCCGGGAAGCGCCACGACGAGTCGATGGTAGAGTTCCTTGAACTGGGGACTCTGCTTCCTCACAATATTGCCCACTTTCCCTCTGTTCTCCGCAGGGAGTGACATTCGAATGTCTCCAGAATAACTGAACCCTGCTATCCGCTCAAACAGCTCTGTCTCCGTGAAATTCTCCGGAAGCGTGAGCAATGCTGTGCGGATGGCAGAAGTCAGATTGACTTGTTGTGTCAGCCGTACACGCGCGTCATCCTTGATAATTCGGATGGGCTTATGCATGCGGCCGGCGAGGTACAACGTGTTCCAATTGAGCAGGTCAGAACAGAGGTTATCCACCGTGGTCACTCCATATTTGATAGTCTGGGGGCATGGGGAGGGAATGGTTAGCTAGGCTGTGCATAGAGAATATGACCGAACATACCACACCCTTCATGGGCACCAAGGTATTGAACCAAACGCCGGGGCTGATATCCTCTACCTTTGAAACGAAACCCGACCCCAACATCCGAGTGTAAAGGGGGTAATGCCCAGGGTACTGATGCATGTTGATTGAATGCCAGTGAGAGGCGTGTGTCACTGCGAATATGAAGTCGAGCATAGGACCATTCTGGGACTTGGGGTTTGTTGTCTGATACCCATCCTGTTCGAATACACCCGATCCATATGCAAATGCATATCGGATGGGAGCATCAAACTGCGCTACGATGTCTTCAAGCAATGCCCGAGTGGAGTCCGCCACTGGTAGGATCTGGTTCCTCCCAAACGAAGGGGGAAGCGTCGGGAAAGGATGCCGCCTATGAGAGGCTGCAGGTCTCGGAGCAGGGTTGAGACGCGTCCTGCTCAAGGGCTTGTTCGTCGGGTGTTTGGACGGGGGAGGTGGGGGAGGTTCTGAACCAGGCGAGGTCACAGTTTCGGTGGAAAACGAGCGAATGGTGCTACTGGATGTGCTGGAGATTAGGATGTGGCGGGTACGAGTGACTCTGGCGGCGAGCATTATAGATATTGTTGGCGTCTGACAGTGAAGGAAGATATTAGAGAGATAGAAAGACTAGTGAGATACCATGCAGGTTGTTGGAGGTGAACGTTAACGTCAATGTCTGGAACCATCACACCGTAAGTACCATTATGGGCGTCTATATACCTCCACACGTATGCACGTGCACATCGAATCCTCCGGCGTAGCTGAATTCAAGTTCGTACTAGAATTCGAAAGAGTGGAAAGAGTCCAAGTTGAAGTTGAACGTTGAACGTTGAACTGTCAGTAACTCTGCGCAAAATGCGCAAAATGGTGAGGTCGACCATTCTGCAGGGCGAACCTAACCACACGTCCTCTTTACTTTCGACTTTAGGCTGGTATGCTAGACGTTGAAGTCACTCGCGTTCGAGATCGAACCCTTTCATGATCAGCACCCCGCCTCTCCTGGCCATGGTATGTGTCTCCCAAGACCCAGCAGGATCTTTGGACGTCCTGGACTTCGAGTATGTGAGTGTGAGCTATCGTACTACATAGGTACCGTGCATACTATGGCCCTGCGTATACTTTTCCAAGGATCCCTTGATGCAAACCTTGTTTTCAACATGCATAAATACTTACAGAGATAGCGCAATGTATGATCCTGAGTAAGTGCGGGTATCCCCCTACCCCTATCCCTTGCCCTCACTGTCTCTCTCCCGAGTACATCGCTCGCAATGCTCTCCGCTGAGCGTCCGGACGAGTATCCAATATCTGGTCGCACGAGCACCACTGATTTTGGGTGGTCGATCGCTCGTCGCCCTCTTCCCTCGTCGATGATCTGCCTGTGAGTTCCGGGCCGAATTTGACTAGACTTCCTTCCTGGAGCTGATATGAGGGACTCTACGCAGGGCGTAGTAGAGGATAGGAAAGTCCGCTTCAACGTCCCTGCTGAAGCAACCATATCACCATCTCCTGCAGTGACGACTGTATCCAAACCGCCTGTCAATCCCTCAGCACCATCTCCCTCCCGGAAGAGTACATTAGACAGCCTCAGTTTTGGACAGCATTTGAGGAACTTCACACCGCCCCAAGTTCCTCCTCCGCTGGAAACAGTCACGACATGGCAGCGTAACCTTGTTCACCGGTCCTCCATATCCGGTCTGCAAGTACCCTTGAAAAGCCTGTTTCTTGAAGCTCCCGATTTGACCGATTCGACGCTATCGTTTGGCGAGTGGGATTGGCTCGCTGCAGCCCTCCGAGATCATGATCGTGCAGTAGTCGAAAAGTGGGATAAGAACATGGATACTTCATTGATCACAGTTGAGTACTATCATCACTCTTCGGAGCGGATATGTTCTGATTACCACCAGACTGGGTTGTTTGCGGGAGTAGTGACCGCATTCAGTATCGAGGCCTCCCACTATCTACAAGATGAATCCACTGCCAAGCTAACAGCGAACATTTTTGCGCACATCGCCTTGCAATTGAACCCAATCAGTGCCTACCAAACCAATTTTACTGCTCCCAACGTCAATCGGATATCAGCTCCGATGTCCGATACAACGCTTACTGGTTTTCCGGCCTTGCCTTTAGCATTTCTGTTGCATCCATGGCATTGTTCCACAAGCAATGGCTGCGCGAGTACATTAGCTGGAATAGTTCGTCTCCTCGCGAAGCTGTTCGAATTCGCCAGTTTCCGCTATCGTGGACTGCTGCGATGGAGAGTCTTTGAAATGGCCGCGTTCTTGCCGCTACTTCAACAGCTCGCCATTGTCTTATTCTTCCTAGGCCTCATGGAATTCCTCCGTTCACTCGATACTACCAACAGTACGGTGGTAACGTTCATCATAGGCCTATGGTTCGTTCTCTTCTTCACCTTCCTGGTTTCCCCTATGCTCTGGGCAGATTGCCCGTACACGATGCCTCTCTTGCAACGTGTTGCGCAATGTTGCAGGACAATACTTGCTGAAAATGTCTTCGGTTCTAATTGGAGGGAGCGACTGAACTACGGCAGTTCCCTTCGTCCTCATATTTCGCGACATGATATATGCATTCTTAGACTTCTTGATGTCGGAATCGTCTAGAGCGGTCATGCAGTCGGCTGTGGTTTCGCACGTTGGTAAGTCTGTGAAAACTGCAGCCACCATTGGAGTCCATCTAATACCGCCTGCAGAGGTACAAACACTGTGCAATGCCGCAATCGCATCTTTGTCTCTTCAGGTTTCTCCTGATCCTTTTGTATTGGGACGTGCAGTTTTCGACTTCCTCTCTTTAAGTCGTTTCGACCCCAGACAGTCGGGAGGCGATTTCACTCCGCTGGAGCTTATCACTGAATCTCAGTGTATATTTGTACTCTTACCCCGCGCAACTGTTAACTACCGATAGAGTGGAGGGCTTCCTGCAGGCAGCGGGCAAGATACAGAATAGAGAAGAATATCGCGGTTGCATCCCTGTGGAGTTACATCGCACCTTAAATACTCTCCTGATACAAGTCAATCAGCTGGCGTATCAGAAACCATCGAACCGTTTGAATGGTTCGAATGAGGCGGAGCGGCACGTACTAGAGTCTGACTCGGCGGGATATAAGCGTATGTGAATATCTGCCATGACACAGTTCGCCTTAGACTTCGCTATTAGGGCGCAAATATGAGGCATGGACGATTGGAACAGGATGCCATTGTAGTACAGGGGGCCTGTGCTTGCCCAGCCGACGCGTTGGCAGCGGATTGCTTTGTACGTTGATGTCTATACTTCGAAGCTCTCCTCTAACACCAGATGCGGCTCATAGTCACCTACGGCGACCGCAGCGAATAGTCAAGAGTTATTATCAGACAGTAACGCAGCTGCAAGTTCTTCATTGAGCCAAGTCAAATCGAGTCAAGTTAATATACAGTTGGTAGTACCTGGATACGCAGTAGTATGAGTTATGTCAACCAGATATTAGAAGTGGGATGGTACGGTTCATGTCTAGCTCTCGCGAAAGTCCACTCACGAGCAACTCGCAGTGACAATAAATGGCTGGAATAGATGCGAATTCGCGTTAGATCCTCCAGAAATGGGCACTATTGGTACTTGCTCCTACATCCCACCTCCGGCAGTTCGCAACTTGCTGTTCTCTTCATTCAGTGTAATCTCACCATCGAGTTCAACTGAGAACTTATGGCTGGACAGCATGATGACGACCATGACCAGAGTGCTTGGAACGCGAATGCTGGGCGATCATCAATCACTGTGGAGGCATATACGGATGAATGGACATTTGAAGGTGAATGTTGCCTTTATCTTACTCAGCATAAGCACTGATGACCCATTGGGCGAAATAGCGACTCAAGGTTTTGAGAGAGGCACCCTACCGCCACTATCAGAGTCGACATTGCTAAATCGAACGATCTCTCAACTTGATATCACCAAGTAAACTATAATTCCCCGAAAATTCGTTTCCTGTAATGCAATTGAGTAAGTGGATGCTGACCTAAACTGGGAAAAGCAACTTACAACCCATCTGGTGCTTCGCTGAAGAACGTCGGGCCGCCAACCATCTCGCGACTCCATACATCGCGTAAGAACCATCCGATGTGCCCCACCGCACATCCCACGAGGTCTCCCGCAGCTGCCCGCCATGTCCCATTGAGTACCCAAGAAAGAGCAACGAGCGCAAGAGGAAGATAAGGCGCCGTTATAGTGATTAACCCAAAGAGAGATATGGGTGTGGATGGGTGGCGTCTTGACCATAGGTATATCGGGACAAACGCTAGAGGAGAGGAGAGGAAAGGCAGATTCACGAGGGGTGAGATGATCTATGAGATGAATCAGCTGTTGACTACATTCAGCACAGTAAACCACTGACCAACAGCAGTACTCCTGACTGAAATAACAGCCAGAAATAATCTGCCTTTCTATTAGCAAAGGACGACTCTTCCAGCAGCCTGCTATATCGCATGCTAATGAAAACGTCAATCTCTCCCCATGCTGTTTTCGGAGGGGTAAGATTCTCACAAGAAGAACATGTGGAAGACAAAGTCTAACGACAAAGATCCAAAGTAGAAGAATGTCGTGGCGGCCCTCCACAACTGAATGTTTATGCACGTGAGATCATTGACCGAGTGGATGTGTGCTGCACGCACGCACCTGGAAGTTCGTGAACGCAGACTTGAAGCTAAAGTATAGCTGAAGCGGAGTCACCAGTTGGCATTGCTGAACATGGTATGCATGAGTAACCTACAATAGCATCTATTTACCTTGACGACTTACTCACAACTGCTATACTGGTAAGTACCGACAATGCGAGCCACGCTCTGGTGATTGGTGGTATTTGCGTTATCCATGCTTCAATTCCTACCGGCATAGTTGAACGAGTATGTCTCCAAAAGGCGGCAGTACTAGATTAGACACAAGTGAGATTAGAGTCTGCTCGAGCTTTCATACGACGTAGACAGAGACCACAGGCCATGGTGGTCGTCTACCTTCTACCAAGGACATACGTGGCGAAACATGCAATGATCGATCGACCGCTTGCCGTACCCTTTTATGGGAATGTAAGAACAGGCTGAACAGCACAGGCTCACGCGCTCACGAGGTTCAAACGTTCAAGCTTTCAAGTGGTGTTGATTGTTCAAAATTGACACCGAAAAGCCTCTGTCCTATAAGAACGGATAGCATAGAAATACGAGGCAGAAACCGTCCAAGTACATGCAATCCGCTATACTACCGACTCGAGTTTACTCAAGAATGGTGTTCGGGGGTTCCGTCGGGCGCATGAAATTTCGACTGAACCCCTGCATATGCCTGAAATCAATAGAGGACGATGAGCCAGCTAAGCGTAACTTGCGCAGTCCTTGAGATATCGGCGCAGGTACCTCCTTCCGAGGTTCTTCAGTTGCTTTTTCTGCATCATCCCTGGCGTACAGCTCCCGGAGTTCTTGTTGGCCTATGAGTGTTGTCATTGCAATGAACGAGAATCCACTCATGAGCATTTGAGGGAAGAACCCAATGCTATCTGCGATGCGAGGTCAGCCCCTGATAGCAATATCAACAGGGTCATAGATACCGATCAATACTCCTACGCACATCAGGCATGTCAGATCAGCTGCCCTCCAAGCAAGTATCCACTCACCATCGAAGCCAGGCGCATCTGGCATCGCGTTTCTCACCTGCGGGATAGCGAGCATGGTAAACGCGATGAGGATAAGATATTTAAGTTGCTTTTGAACGTCGGTCGTTTTCCACGCCAACACCACATATGCCACCGTCGCATGAGACATCATCCAATTCGCAGCGAAGAGGAGAAGAGCGAAAGCTCGTGCTTCGGGTGGCCGAACGACTTTCATATCCAAATTCCTGCATACTTGACGGGCCGGACTGTCAGATGAGCTAGAATTCAGAAAGCTTGATTCATCGGACGTTGAGACGAAGAAACTCGATGTCTGTGTGATTGTGGGCAGCCGAGAAAGGGTGATTGGTTCCTTGGTCTCCGTATTCGTGATATGGATGGTGCTGGTGAGGTGATAAGCATCGAAAGGATAGAGTCGCGCTTCGTGCACATCGAGTACGTGATCACTATCGAATTGATACAGATTTTGTATGCTGCAATATGTAACAATCAGTTGCATTGTACGATGAAGAACCGTCCTTGCGTCAGAACCTACCTCTGTCTGTGACCTGAACTGCTAACAAATGGGATACGCAGAGGGTCGTAGGTAGCAGTGGGGTTTTCATCACTATGGCTCGGTTAATCCTGGACGAATTAGCGGAATGAATATGACCGACCCGTCCACGAAAATGCTCAATGGCATGGATGGTATGCCACACGATGAACTACCATGAAGCCCTTCAGATCCAGATAGTGCAAATGAGGAGCCACATCCAACGATGGACCAACGGATAGTCACGGACGGCTCATCGACGTCCACGTCGACGTTCTCTCCTAGAAGAACAATCTATGACTATTCAGAGGCATTGACAAAGTGACCTCCCGTGCAGGATACTCACTCCTGGGTCGTTGTTAGCTACATCATCCAAGAGGTCCTTGAAGGCAGTCTCTTCTTCAGCACCAATGAACGCGAATGAAACTGAGGAGATGAATACGACGGAGAATATGATGGCAATGATGATAATGAAGGTAGGTCCGAGCGGAATAACACCAGCGTCCGTTCGGATTCTGCTGGTTACCGGTGGACGGCCGTGGCGACTCTGGCTCGCCTTGGGCCTCTCTGACCTTGTGCTGTCAGATGGAGCATGGAAGGAGGACGCAGCGCTCGCTGAAGAGGGCGCTCGAAGCAAGCCTGTGGTGGAAAGAAAGGAGTGACGGGTGGACATGGCTGCCGAGGTACAATAGGAGAAAGAGCGGAAGGGTGGGTCTCGCGGGGAGGCAGAGGGAAGAGCCGC